>APFE030940093.1:16815-40583 GCA_000404065.3 Pinus taeda
AGACCAAGAAAATAGGTAAGCTCACCAAGCAAGGACATTTCAAATTCTTGTTGCATTACTGAAGCAAAATTCTAACTCATGGATTCTTCATTGCTACAAAAATGATATCATCAACATACACAACAATTATTAGCAATTTATCAGTGTCCATTTTTGTATATAGATTGCTATCTGCTAACCCCTTTGAAAAACCCTGTTGGTGGAGATATTTGTCAAGACGGTAATACCATGCCCTTGGAGCCTATTTTAGACCATAGAGAGCCTTTCTAAGTTTGCATACAAGTTTTGCATCATTTCCAAGAATGAATCCTTCTGGTTGTTCAATATAGACTTATTCTTCTAAGTCTCCACTAAGAAAGGGAGATTTTACATCCATTTGGTATACTTTGAATTTCTGAAAACTAGAAATAGCAAGAAACATTCTTATGGCTTCAAGTCTAGCAACAAGTGCAAAATTTTCTTCAAAATCTATACTTTGTTGTTGAGCTTATCCTTTGCAAATGAGTCTGGCTTTGTTTTTGATAATTTCTCCATTTTCGTTCAGCTTGTTTTTGAATATCCATTTGGTTCCTATGATATTCTTATCGTGAGGCCTAGGAATTAATTCTCAGGTATTATTCTTTTCAATTTTCTCAAGTTCTTCATTCATGGCTTTGACCCAACATTCATATCTGCATGCTTCATTTACATTTTGAGGTTCAGTGGAAGCTATTTATGCTAGATAGCTGGAGGCTTCAGCAATAGTTCTTCTTGTCTGCACACCTGCCCCTTTTTCCCCTAAAATTTGAGTTTTTGGATGATTTTTCTAAACATACCTAGACGAAGTCTTTTCTTCTATTGTTATCTCTTCTTCTGGTGCTTCATTGTTTTCTTCTTCAGAATCAGTGTGATTTGATGGGGGAAAATGATCCTCATCTTCTTCATTGTCATAATCTTTGGTTTTTATCTGCTTTGGATTTTTGCATGCTTCAATAACCACAACATCAATACATTCAATAATTTTCCCAAGTCTTTTATTATAACAGCTATATCCTTTACTTCGAGAAGAGTAACCAAGAAGAAAACATTCATCTACTCTGAGTTCAAACTTACCAAGTTTTACATCAGTCCTTTTGATGTAACATTTGCTTCCAAAAACTTTGAAGTATTTTACAGTAGGAGTTTTACCATACCAAAGTTCACGTGGAGTTTGAGTGTTGTTTACCCGAACATTTGCTTGGCTGAGAATAGTGACGGCGACGAATGTAGCTTCACCCCAGAAGGTTGCAAGAGTTTTAGATTCATCTAGCATAGCATGAGCCATTTGTTGAACAGTTTTGTTCATCCTTTCTACCACTCCATTTTGATAAGGAGTCCTTGCGGTGGAGAACTGCCTTTTTATTCCATGTTTTTCACAAAAGTCAAAGAATTCATCCGAGGTAAATTCCCCTCCTCGATCAAATCTAATGCATTTGATTTTGTGATTTGATTCATTTTTCAACCAAAGCTTTGAAGGCTTTGAACTTTTCAAATGCTTCATATTTATGCTTTAGAAGACCTATCCAACACATTCCGGAAAAATCATCAATGAACAATATAAAGTATTCTTCTCCACGAGGTGACTTTTTCCTTGATGGTCCACATAAATCAATATGAACAATTTCAAGAGGCTTACTGGCTGACCCTTCCTTTTCGATGAAGTGAGATCTGGTTTGCTTACCGAATTGACATCATTTGCATATAGTATTTTCAGGAATGTTGATATCTGGAAGATCACAAACAGCCTGGAATATGCATGCTTTTCTTATTTGAGAAAAGCTTAGATGTCCCAATCTTCTGTGCCATAGCCAATTTTCATCATTTTTGCTTAGATAGCACTGTTGTTGTCCTCCCTTGAGTATGTATAGATTTTTTGAGTTCTTGTACCTTTGATCACGGTTTCTCCTGTATCAAGCTCACAAATAACACATCCATTTGATCGAAACACTACTTCATTTCCTTGATCACACATTTGACTCACACTCAATAGGTTATGCTTTAAGCCATAAACATACATAACATTCCCACCATTAAATTTTTCTTTCAAGAAAAGAGAGCCTTTACCTTTTATGACAGCAGGAGTGTCGTTTCCAAGTGAGGCACTCTTTTCCATTTCTAGGGCATTATATGAGTGCAGTTTTTCTTTGTCACCTATCATGTGTTTTGAGCATCCATTGTCTATGTACCACTCGTTTTCTTGTCCTTTTCCATACACGGCTACACCACATCTTTCTATTTGTGATTCTTTCTTTCTCCATATTTTTGGATTTAATGGAGTTTGCTCCTTTTGAGCTATTTGCCGAAATTTACTCATGCATTCAGATTCTTTATGGCCAAAGTTGTTACAGATCGAGCATTCTATTTCATTTTCAAGAAGAGAAAAGTTATTATAGGAACGTTTCTTCATCCCTGTCACATTCCTTTGATTTCATGCTTCTCTGGTCATGATAGTTTTGTAAGAAACACATTGAGCAGCTTTGTGTCCAAAATTATGACATGAGAAACATTGACCATTAAAGAAGTTCCTACAATTATCGAATCTACTGACCTGTTGATTCTGGTTTCTATTGATATTTATCTTTGAAGCAAATTGAGTACAATTTACCTGAGGTTGATTGTGGCTTCTATTCATCCTTGAATTAAATTGAGCTTGATTCACCTGGTGATCTGCTTTATGCCATTGCTGATGATTGTCAAACTATTCATTACTCCTTGCTGCATCAAGATAGCTTTTAGTGGAGGTTGATGGCTTCTGTGATTGAGATGTTTCTTCAGTATATCCAAGACTTGTCTTTATCAGAGGAGAGAGATGAACTTTGATAATTTCATTTAAGGTTTCTAATCCTTTAGCAAATCTAAGGTTGAGAGCTTTTGTTTTCTCAAGATCCTTTCTTAGACCCACAATTTCACATTCTAGCTTTTCATTGTGTTTTTCTCTTCCAGCAAGTTGGTATGTCAAGGTATCTATAATCATATTCTTTTCTTCTAAACAGATTTTGAGTTTAGAGATTTCTTCATAAAGGTCATCTTCATCTAAAACATCCAAGAAATCATCATCTTCATAAGCCATCAGAAGTCTATAGTCATTACTATTTTCATCTTCATCACTATTTGATAAACCATCGCTATCTTCATGAGTATAGTAGCTCTTTTTACTTACACTTTGTTTTCTATTCCATTTTGCAGATCCCTTTTCTTTATCATATTTATCTTTATGAGGACATTTGGTAGCATAATGACCGATTCTACCACAGGCAAAACATTTGAAAGGTAGTTTACCTCTGAATCTTTCGGAGCCCCGTTGAAGCTTCTTGACAAAGTTTGCTTCCTCTTCTTCTTCTAAAATATGTCCTAATTCATTGAATTCTTCTTTTCCTTTTGTTGAAGCTTTAAATGTAGCTTCTCTCATATCTAGTCGACCTCCTTTTCTCATCTCAAAGGCAGTTAAGATTCCGTGAAGCTATGTCATAGTAATAGTCTGTAGATCCTGCTTTTCTTCTATGGCAGATAATTTTAATTCAAATTTAGCAGATAAGGATCTTAAAACTTTTTCAACTAAGGTAACTTCCTTTATCTCTTCACCCAGATTCTTCATGCAATTAATAATCTCATCTATACGTAAGAAGTAACTAGCTATACTTTCATCATTGTGCATCTTGAGAGTTTCATATTGAATTTTGAGAGTTTGCAGTTTAGCACGCTTTACCTGAGAGTCTCCTTCGTAGCTTAGAACGATTTGTCCCATATTTCTTTGGCTAATTTGAGCTGCATAACTTTGACAAACTCTGATTGTGACAGACTTCCCAATAGTGTATTAACATCCTTGACATTGGTTTCATATTGCTTTTTACCTGTTGTATCTGTAGGAATTGCTGATGGAAATGTATATCCTCCTTCCACGATTTCCCAAACATTTGTTCCAAAGAGATTGAAGATAGGTTGTGGTTCTTACCTTCCAATAAGCAAAGTTGCTCCCATCAAAGATTGGTGGTCTGATGGATCCCCTGCTTTCTTGATTACTCATGATGATGGATCTTCCTTCAAGTGATCAAGATTCTTCTGACGGACCTACTCTAATACCAATTGTTGGAAATAATACTAAGAGGGGAGGTGAATCAGTATTATCAGATCAATAATTTAATTTTCAAAAACTTATTTGTATACGCTACTTCAACTTAGTGAACTAGCATGTATACACAACTATACTTAATCCAACCAGCGTATATGCAGAGATCTTTTGATTTACCCAAATTATCATGCATTGAAATTTAACCAGTATATCAGGAATTCATTAGATAGTGTAGTAAAACCATAATAAAGCATCACACATGAACACCAAGATATAAGGTGGAAACCCAATGTGGGTGAAAACCACCTGCTGCAATTGTCTCTGTCTTCTTTTAATAATAAGAAAGTTCTATTTACAATTTTTGTACTGGTGCAGCCTTATATCAGTACGCAGGCTTCAACCTGCAGAAGACTACCTTCTCTCGTTCTCCAACTTCTACTGGAAGGGAGCTACAACCCCCTAGCTCTTGTACTAGCTGATATGTTTACTAGTACATAGGTGCCAGCCTACAGAAGGATACAACCTTCTCTTTTCTTCCAGGGACAACGTTTCATAAATTTTCAGACTGGATCCATCAACAACATCATTCAAGCATCAAATATATCTGCCTCAACCAATCTCCTTTTGAACCAACCACAACCGAATCAATCAATCACTTTGACAACCCATCAATCTGATCATTCAGAATGTTGTCACCAGAATACAATAACCAGAACCCAAGCCAGAACCCAAAATACTGCAATAGCAAACAGAAGTAACTAAAACATATTTTACAAGGTATACGCTACTTCCATGTGTTGAACCTGTGTGCATACGTGCTTTCCTCAAAGTGAACCAGTGTACAGATCTGCAAATCAAAATTTATGATGTATATGCTGCTTTGATATGCAAAACCAACGTGTATACGGTTCTTTTCTAAAGTGAACCTATGTATATATCTGTAAATGATGATTTAAACATTACAAGTATTCCAAACATCAATTATACCCATATCATCATATTTACAAACTATAACATGCGCCAATTATTCAGATACATGATCAAACTACATAAAGATAATTCACTTCAAGCCTGAAGATTAGACCTTATCCTTCATCAAACGCTAAGGTCCATCCTTGGTTCAGATCAAGCATAGCACCATAAGCCAATAACCTGCATATTAGATCTCACACTTCATCAGATATTCGATGCTTACACACCCTGGCCTAATGATCTTCTCCTCTTTTTATAGTTTTAGGCCTTTCTCAATACCATGGACCAAAACCACTTAGGACCAATACCTTGGACCAAATATCTAGGGTCAATATCTCGGACCAGATACTTTAGACCAATACCATGGATCAAAATACCATGGACCAAACACTTTGGACCAAGATTTTAGTTTTCCAAGGTATACACGCTTTTTCTTCTGTGAAAGTGTGTGTGTACGTATACGCGACTTGTATACAGTGAACCTGCGTGTATACGCATCCTGGTCAATGGTGAACCTACGTATACCTCTCTTTCTTCATTCTGTGAAGACTGATCTGTAATTCTTCACTTTTTACCTGCTATACTATGATCTTTCATCTAAGTGAGTTACCTTCTGAACTGATTCCTTGAAGCTGCCCTGCATTTCATCACATCTTAAACACTACTGTCATACATTCTGTCACATCGGATATCTCTTCTGTAGATTCATTTAGTTACCATGTACAAGTGATATGTTCTACTACAAGTAGTTTGCCGTCAAGTATAACACATACATCATAATGCCAACAGATCCTATATCATGGTACTAGCGAGCTGCTCGGGAAAAGGAAAAAAATGCATGAATGAAGAGAGTATGGAAAAAGAGGGAAAAGAGGCAGGTAAAAGATGAACCAGAGGAACAGGGAAGGCAAGGAAAAGAACAAAGGGAGGGGAAGCAACCTCCAACAGAGGCCCTAACAAAAGAGGCAGAAGGACTGGAAGGAGCACATGCAGACCCTCATAAATGCGTATATGGTTGGAAATCTGCCGAAGGTAAGAGCTTAAATTGCAGAGTGGGAGAGGGGACTTAATGACAGCATAACCAATTAGTACATAGAGACAAATGAATAGGAAGCCATGGTGAAATATCAAGGGAACACAAGAGGCCGACACACGTTGTTTTGGCAAACAATCTAGTAATACTAGATTATGAAGAACATAGTAGCCCGAGCAATGAAACTATACAAGGAACAAGAGGTACAGGAGGAGGCCCGAAAAATGGAGCTCAACGTGAAGGAACTTCATAGAGAAATTGTTGCAGTCCAAATAAAAGTGTACAGAAACAATCTCGCACTGAACAGGATCGAGCAAAGCGTATAGGATATGAAGAGGAGTGAAATCACAGGGTCTAGTGTAAAAGCCCTAGCCTCAGTGGATTCATCTGACGAGTGAAACAGGTCTCTAATCAAAAATTTTTTATATGTTAGTTAGCCTTTACTTTTCTAAGTTGAAGTTAATAGTAGATAGAATAGCTAATGTTGCCTGGATGGTGTTGAAAACCTTATTTAAACTTTGGATAGCATTTAACGCAGATAGGTGGCCAACCTGGTTTCCTACGGGTAGGTTGAGGCCAGCTATAATTTTTGTTAAAGGTATTACCATGGTCTAATAATATTAATAGAGAAATTACTACCAAGCTTACACAAAAAAACGCATCTAACATTCAACAATTGAACCACGATCGGTTTGTAACCGCTCATAAAATTGATGCATTCGATGAATAATAAGCCTTAATCAACCAGCAATGTGAATGTGAATGCCAACACATACACGCCCTTCACTAATATATTTTGTATGAGTAGTGAACCTCAATCTGACCATAAGACTGAGAGATGATAGTCCTGAATATACACTCATAAATGAAATCTGAAGATGCAAATTCATCTTAGAAGTCAAAGCTAGACATTGATTTCTCCAAAATTTAACTAGTTCTTCTAGGACTACTTCTCCTGCAAAGTGCATTATTTCTAGTACTCAGGTTCAGTCTCCCTCTAGAACCTAGGGATCCATAGCCTCTAGGTCTTCCTCATCATGTTCAAGCTCAATTTCCACTCCCACTATTTCAATTGGATCAATCTATTCATCCTTCACGCCTCATTAGTCAACTATCAATCTTCCTAAAGTCATCTACAAGTACAACTTGTTCCAACATCAAGAGGACCTAAATAATACCCCTTAGCATGTGCAATCTCCTCTTAACTTGGCACCAGTGAACACACCTCTTCCCAAATTCAAAGATCACTTACCTAATTTATCTGTTGTTGGTACCATCATTGTGAATGAACATTTGATTGTTTTCTCTAATGCTTACCACAATATTGGGGAAAATGATAATGATACATGTATGCGATTATTTTTTAATTCTCTTTAAGGCAAGGTCATTAGTGATTTCTTTGAACTTCCTCCCAAATCCTTCTCTGCTTGGGAAGAGCTTTAATACTAGTTCAAGTCTACCTACAGGAGACCTAGGAATCCCATCGACTTTTTGTCTGATTATAACAATATTTCTTTCTCAAAAGGAGAAAACATTAAATCTTTTAACCTTCACTTCACAAAATTGCATAACTAGATTCCTAAAATTATTTGTACTCGTGATCAAGCAGTGATGATGCATTACTATAATGTGTTACCAGCTCCCTATTGTCAAAGGATAAAAGAGAAAAATTCTACTATACTAGAGTCTGCACTCCATATTTTCCTAAAATATGAAGAGCAACTTTGTAGAACTGATGTCCCTTTAGAGGGACAAACAAATTAATATGAAATGGCATCCATTCTCTATCTCATGCAAAATATGTTAAATAGATTGATTTCGCATCAATGAAAACTTAACATACAACCCCAACTATAACCCTCCTCTTTAACACATGTTCACGCTGCTCAATAAACATATCAACCAAATTCTCTCTTCTCTTGTCCATGGTGAAATTTCTATGAAGAGTACCATAATGAAAAAACTTGTCAAATTTGAATCAATGCGAGAGAGAATTTTCGGTAAAATACCTTATCCTACTGTAACAACCCTAAACTATATTGATAATGATGAAGTATTATCTATTGAAACCAGAGGTGATTTTAGAGCCCAAAACATGAAAAATCAAGTTTCCAAACAACCCGAAAATCCAAAAACCACAACTTACTCAATCTCTCGTTTCGTTGTAACTACGAGCTCCACTTCTCAAAATTCACATTCACCTTCCCCTTCTATGCCTTACACACTACCTAAGTTTAATAATCCAAGGGCCTTCTTAGATGGTAAAATTCCCACACCAGTCAACACCTTAGTGATTCAACTAGAAGAAGAGCATCAGGATAAAGTCTTAGTTTTTCATAATCCTTCTTCTTCTCTTAGGACTCCTTTTTATGTCTCATGAAACTCCATGAAAATATAGCACATTATTGCTTGGTGGCTGGAGGCTTTGGGCCTAATGTAATGCCTAAAGTTATAATGGAAGTTAGGTCTCCAGTGTTTTGAAGATACCGCGAGGAAAGTTCTTGCATCTAACAAATCCCTCCAAGAGATAATCAGTCAAATTAAGGACATAACCCTAGTTGTTCATGTACACACCAAGATTATAGCTACTTGTAACATATAATTTATAAATATGTCAGTTCCACCTATTCAATAATCTTAGGAAGAGATTGGCAGGTTTGAATACGAAAGCATTTTTGCTTTTATCCAAAATCATCCTATCAAGGAGAATGAGATTTTATCTTTAAAATATAATTGATACCCGATCGATATTTCTCCCATATAAATGTCTTTCTTAGCAAGTGACATCCCAAAAAAAAAAATAAAAAAAAAAACAAAACAAAAACAAAAACAAAAACAAAAACAAAAACAAACAAACAAACAAACAAACAAAAAAACAAAAAAACAAAACAAAACAAAACAAAACAAAACAAACAAACAAACAAACAAACAAACCAACAACAACAACAACAACAACAACAACAACAAAAACAAAAACAAAAACAAAAACATGGGGAAGAATCTAAATGCAAAATTAGAGAAACAATATCAGTGAATATTGGAACCCCTAATGATCCAAAGGTATTACAAATTTAGGCCCAATGAACCGAAGAATATAAGCAGAAGTTCATAAATATATTCAAGGAATTATATTATGTTTTTTCTTGTTCATATAAATACCTTTGAGGTTTTGACCCTAGCATCATTCAACACGACATTCCTATCAAGAAAGATGGAAAACCATTTAGGTAGAGACGAAGACCAGTCAAACCTCCTCTCGAAGGTACTATTAGAAAATAATTAGATAAGCTACTTCAAGCCTAAGTTATTTTTCCAATTAAGTATTCAAAGTGGGTGGCTAACCTCATCCTTGTTAGAAAAAAGAATGGGTGACTTTCCCTTATTCACATTAATGATCAAGGATTTTTCGTCCTTGATGAAATGATGTTGGTTGGATCTCCACATGAAGATTGAATCCCTCATATACATGTAGGGACTCTCAAACATTATTACACATACATCAAGTGGCAATACATCCAATTCTACTTCATTAACATAATTAGCACTTACAGAAAAATTAATTTTACAGTACTTGGTTACCTTCCTCTTTGCCTCCTTATTAGCCCACCCTAATGGATATGGGATAGGATCATCTCAAATTTCTAATCTAAGTTTGTTGACTAGCTCTATTGTAATGATATTTTCCTACAACCATTAGTCAAGCAACACATTAATCTTGGTCTTCTTGACCTTTATCTTAATGTGGAAGAGCTTATTCATTTCTTTCTCTTCTTGATGATGAAGGCTACTTAGATTCACCTCCTTTTGCACTTAGGTGAAAAGAATATTCTTGTCCACCTTGGAGTTGTGTTCCACCTAATTGCTCGAATCCATGGCAATGAGATTCTTTTTCTTCTTCTCCTTCTTTTGGTTCTTTGGGTTTATCTATGGATGTCATTTCCATCACTTCTCTATGTGATCATCAACGTTGTATTGGTTTCTAGATTTTCGCACTAGTGTGTTGTAGTTGTTGTCTTCTTGTTCTTTCCCCATTTCGACTTCTACTTCCCCTCCTTGGAAGGTTCCTGGTGTTCCTTATTCTTTGAACCACTTGACCACCCTATTTTTTGACCTATGTTTTCCATGTACTATTCCTACCACGCAAGCCTCATCCACTATTTTGGGTTTGAACAATATCACTTAATTTGTAGATGGTTGCACAAAACCCCTAGATACTTGTGGAAGACATTTAGGTTCTTGGGATACATACCCAATATTATTTCCATCTTCTTGAATTTTGTGGTGTACCTTGTACACTTTTCCCTTATATATACATGAAGTAATTCCATTGGATCCATTGTTCCTCTACATACCCAATAGGGTAGAATTGGGACTCTATGAGAGTTTTGAAATCATCCCACCTAGATACTAGAGGATCTACCTCCAACCTAAGGCTTTTTGTGTGGATTGCCCACTAGGTGAGGTCATGGCCCTCTTATTTCAAACAAGTAAATGAAATTTTATGTTCCTCATATATATGGTGGACAATAAAGTAAACCTCTAACTACAATAACCAGTGATTTAATTTCAAAGCATATATATCACCTTCATATAGCTTGATATCCACCTTTACTTCCATATCGAAGAGGTACTTTTACTATTTCATGGTGATTGAATTTTGCTACTATTTTTTTGGTTCATTTTTAGAGTTCTTCTTTGGTTCTTCCTAATCCCCAAATTTTCCATCTAATTTGACGTCTGAATTGAAACCTTCATCTTCTATGGTTCAAAATTATTTATTAGAGCCATCATAATTGTTGAAAATGTAGCTAGTGTCGGTCATCATAATGTAACAAAATGTAGTTTTAATCATTGACATATTTATTATATTTATTATTATTTTATTTTTTGGTGAAAGCATGCTCTTCATGCTTATAGATTCAAAGAGTCAAAAAGGAAAATGTATTTGGGTCAAGTCCCATTTGGACTTCTTGAAACAAAAGAAAAATAATTTTATATTGAGTTAAATTCCACCAAAATATTCAAAGTCTTCCCTACTTAGAAACATGTTTCCCTGGGCCTCCAAGGACCACCTAATCAACCTCCTGAAAAGATATATATACAAAGGATGTTTCAACCTATTGGAAAATCAATCAAGCACAATTCAAGGACCAATTTTCTGAACTAGAAAAGAAGAAATGGGGTCGAATTAAAGGAGGAAAGATCTAGCATATGTGGAGGATAATTTCTGAAAATGAGGATGAGTTTCTAAGGAAGCTACAAATATATTTTCATCCTTCTAGTACAAACCCAAAATTTCAAGACGTTGACGAGAAGAGGACTAAAATTTTAGGAAGAAGATCAAACTTGGACTAGTTTTGACCTATGTTGACTTTGATGCTTGGAGGTGACTTGGAGAAGGGATAGACTTGATGTCTTGGTGGCAGTTTTGGTCTTGGGCATTGGATATCTCATTTTGATATGATTTTATAAGAGGAGGATTGTTTGTTTTTACCCTGGCTTGGAGCCTAATTTCTAGTGTCTCTTGTTTCTCTATGATCTTTATATTTTGAACATTTGTAGAATTTCTTGATGAACAACACTTAAGAAGTAATAAGAAGATATTAATCATTCACAAGTGATTATCAAGACAGAGGAATCAAACCTAAATCCTACTTCACTAAGCTTCTCAACAATAAGAAGGTTAATATTGAGTTTGATATCTACAACCGACGCTTCCAACCTTGAGAATCTATCTTTTGCTAGATATCAAGGATTATTATAAGCATATTCATTGTCCATGGCTATGGTTTTATGGGTTCCTACTCAAGAGGTTTCTTGGATTCCCTACAACATCCCACAAAATATCCCAAATAACCTACTCTAACACCAATATGATTTGTAAATATCGTGGATATTCCATTAGAAAAATTGTCACAATGGATCTATTGAAGTAAATAGAAATCTATACTATGAAGGGTTAATTCATTTACATTCTATATCTATCATTATTGATTTTGTTGTTTATGTATGCAATAGAAAACTTGTGAGAAAAAAGACAAAAATGAAAAACAAAAACACACCAATCACAGTGAACACCAATATATGCTTTGAGAGGCCCCTTCAAGAGAAAACCCAACTAGAAGGTAAGGTTGCTTTGATCTCTTTTTTCTGGAATGGAAATAATGCGAGTACAAAGGAGAAGGAACTCTCTATGGAGTAACCTTAGATATGTGGCATATGGGCTATTAAAAAACACAAAGCACCTTTGTTATGCTCTCACTCCCACTCCCATGCTATTTTACTCTACTTTGGAACAAAATACAATTGAAATGTATGAAGCCCCTTTTCCTTTTGGTGGCCTAATGATAACACAACACAATAGTAAATTAGGGCTTAAGTTTAATTCCTTCAAATCTCAACTACATTTACAAATTTTACCCTTCTCTAGTCTTCTTCATAGGCTTAACATATCTAGACCATTTTCCATGAATAAGAAGGCCTCTCAAATTATGGTAATTAATCATGACAACTCAACTTTTGGGAGGCATACTTTTTGCATTAAAAATTTGATTGATGTATTTCTTAAACTGTTGGAAATTTTTCTGTGTAGAATAGTGTCACTAGGTTTAATAGTTAAGGAATAAAGTTTTACCCCAGAAAAATGTCATTTAAGACCTCACGGAAGGTTTCAGAGCCCAATTCTCCAAACTTGGTTTTACTAATAAAACTACTCCTATAAGTTGATTCTTTCAATTTTTCCATTCTAAAAGCATTGAGATGGATGAAAGTTTATATAATCATCCAATCCAAATCATTGTGTATTAGAAACAAAACAGAGATAGAGAAAACCTTCATAAATCTTCTCTTAGAAGGTTTTCCATTTAGAAGAAATCAATGACAAATTAGCATGAATTTGGAAATAAATTATTATTAGACTCACCTTCATGTTTACAAATATATTTTAATTGAAAATAAAATTAATTTATTATAATTATAATTCTGATGAATGATGAGAACAATTCCATGAACTATTTCCATGTGTGAATATACTTGGTTGGCAATTCTTGGAATCAAGTCTTACTTCTTCCTTATAATGTGAGAGTAAATAATCTACAAACTTCATTTTCATGAGATACAAGAGAATTGTATCTACAAATAAATGGATAAATATGATCAATAGGAAAAATTACACCCTCACCATCAAATTTTAATTTTGACGAACAATTGATTGTGTTCTTGGGAATGCATCTAGTAGGCGTACATGAATTAAAAGCATGTTCCAAAAGCGAGATAAAAAAATGATCCATTCCCAATTAAATGAATTCAAAAGAAAGAATTATGAGGCTTGTCTTTTCATGCCCTCCTTATATCACTTATAGCACCATTTTATTGACACGAGAAAATGTCCAATGCAAACAATAGGGAGGATTTCTCAATGGGAGATTCAAATTAGACCTACTCTCATTTGTTATGAAAATATCCACCAATATGTGAGCCGAATTACTGCTAGCTAAATGAATTAATCTCTGAAGAGATACTCACTTAATGTATTCTAAATCTTAAATGTATTTATATATGTAAATTCAATCTTATTCTAATTTATCATCACCCCTGATCTAATAGAAAGATAATTGTAGATGTAAATTTTATTTATTGTAATTCGAAAAAAATCACATTTACAATATAAAACTATACTAATATATTAAATTCAAATATACACAAAATTTACAATATGAAACTATACTAACATTTTAAATTCAAATATGCACAAAATTAACTTCACATGTAAAAAAATTAAATATGTTATTACAATTAAATTAGTTATAACCAGTTTGAAGCAAATTTCATTAACAATGAAATAATTTTTTTGCTAATGAAATGAGAATGAAAGAAACAACATATATTCATTAATATACATAGAGAAATCTAAAGCATAAACAATTAATACCACATGGTCGTACGTGGCTTCTATTTGTATTTGATCCTTTGAAAAATTTCCTTTGGAAAGTAGTAGAAGAAAAATCTCGAAGAAAGTCTATCAACCCTTAAGTTAACATGATAACAATATGCAAGCAAATTAGCAAATTTATAGGTTATATATATATACAAAATCAATCCTCCTTGTTCTTAATTTTTTCTTATCATTTTTAGTTACAACAACTTATGATTTCCAACTCATTTTTTGATTTTCTTTTTCTAAAAATTGTTGGAAAATCAAACCAAGATAAAAAAAAACAACATTGTGTCAAGCAATTGCGTATTTACATGTTTTCTTATTTCTCATATTCTCTTTTCTTCATTTGTGCACATCTCCTTAAAAAAAAGTTAATGTATTCATTGATATCAATATCTAATGAAAGATATTCATGGAAACAAATATCAATATCTAATAAAAGACATTCATGGGAAAAAAATTTAATATGAGGAATTTTTTTTGCACTCATTCTTTCTCTTTAAGATTTTGTTTTCAATGTTTTAAAATAATTAAAACAATAACTATCATATGAATTTAAAGTATTTGCGAAAATTTTAAATATATAATTTTTAATATTTTGAATCAATATGTTTAAAACACATTTCTATTTCTCAAACTTACCTATGGATTAATGAAACCAAAAAATTTAAAAATAAATAAAACATTATTATAATTATGAAAAATAAAATGCATGATAACTTAAAACCTTCCCTACTCTCATATGGTGTAACCTTCATTAATTCCCTTAACTAAATCATGCACCAATATCTTAATTGTTTTGTTGTCAAAAACCTCTATGCTTTTGTTCCTTATTGCCAAGTGAACTCATCCTAAAATTTATTTCAGTTTGAGGCCATATCTCCAAGTTGACCATCTTGTACTATATTTTGGTGTCCCTCGTACACTATGAATTCACGGTCTCTTCCAATAGATTCATGGCTTC
This sequence comes from Pinus taeda, assembly GCA_000404065.3. NCBI lineage: Eukaryota > Viridiplantae > Streptophyta > Pinopsida > Pinales > Pinaceae > Pinus > Pinus taeda. The sequence continues at coordinate 31,808 of APFE030940093.1, forward strand.
TTGTTCAATGTAATTCATGGCCCAACTACTTTTGTTTTGGTTACAAACGTTGTTGTGTTTTTTAGGCTCTTTTTTTTAGGCTCTTGATATAACAAACTTGTAGCCCTCTTATTTTAATTTTTTTTTATGTATTTCCACCATCAATCTAATTTAAATAATTCTCCCAAAATGTTCCACACATTCCAGTCTTTTCAATGGGCCATTTTTGCTCAATTTGGTCGATTGAAACTCAAAATATGGCTCACGGGAAGGAGCACTTAGCAACCATTGATCTCCCCTTGAGAAATTTTCGGTTGTTGATCTACATAATTATTGTTTTATCTCATATGCATTATGGGAACGTATTGTAATGTGTTTATATTGTTTTTTCCCAATGTAGATTGTGTATGATGTTGTAGGAGGTATGGAATGTTGAACACGCGTTAATATGCTTTATATATGAAAAATATAAAGATGTTTGAGTTCCAAATGGGTTAGGGTAAATAATGTCGATTAAGGAAAAGTTGGATTTAGATCAAAATACAAATATGTTTAAGTTCCAAATGGGTTAGGGTAAATGATTTCAATTAAGGAATCCAAAAGGGTTAGGGTAAGTGATGTTGGTTAAGGAAAAGTTGGATCCAAATGGGTTAGGGTAAATGATGTCAATTAAGGAAAAGTTGGATCTAGATCAAGGTTACAATTTTTCGAGTTCCAAATGGGATAGGGTAAATGATGTCGATCAAGGAAAAGTTGGATCTAGATCAAGGTTACAATTTTTCGAGTTCCAAATGGGTTAGGGTAAATGATGTCGATTAAGGAAAGGTTGGATCTAGATCAAGGTTACAATTGTTTGAGTTCCAAATGGGTTTAGGGTAAATGATGTCAATTAAGGAAAAGTTGGATCTAGATCAAGGTTCCAATTGTAGGGCTACGTTTCCACATATAAAAATTTGTGAAAGTCACATTATGATAATTTTGTTCGAGTTCCAAATGGGTTAGGGTAAATGATATTGATTAAGGAAAAGTTGGATCTAGATCAAGGTTCCAATTGTAGGGTTACGTTTGCACATATAAAAAATTGTGAAAGTCACATTATGATAATTTTGGATTGTCTCGATATAAAAATTTATGAAAGTCACATTATGATAATTTTGTTCGAGCTCCAAATGGGTTAGGGTAAATGATATCGATTAAGGAAAAGTTGGATCTAGATCAAGGTTCCAATTGTAGGGCTACATTTCCACATATAAATTTTTTTGAAAGTCACATTATGATAATTTTGGACCGTCTCGATATAAAAATTTGTGAAAGTCACATTATGATAATTTTGGACAGTCTCGATCTCAAATGTTAGGAATTTTTATTAAAGTCTAAATATGGATGGGTTGAGATCCATATTCTCATTATTGTGTGTTTTTTACCAAGAGGGATGACCAAAAAGACTTTGTTGTAAGAGGGGTTGTGAACCTACAACGAATAATAGACTGACCATTAGTAGTGGGTTTGAAAAAAAAATTGTATACATGAATAACAAGAATGGAATATGTATAAAGATAAAAAAAGGACAAATATAGGAACAAAACCATAAAAATGGAAGTCTCTTTGTTTCCAATGGAGAAAGTAAAGGGGGCTTGAATGAGACAACAAAGAATGTTTGGATAGCACTCGTGAGTCCTCTCGAGCTTTCCAAGGGAGGGTCTTTGATAAAGTTTGGATTTATCCCTTAATACAAGGGAGCTACAAGATTTCACAAAGGTGAAGCAACTCTCAAAGGAAAGCAATGCTACTAAAATAAAAATAAAAGAAAACTCCCTTTATCTCCAATAATTATTTTATAAATTTCTAAAATAAAATTTTATTTTTAAATAATTATAAATATTTTTATATATGATGGTGGATGTGTTATGACGTATTAGGTAAACTATGAGATTCAAGGTTCAAATCCTACATGGATCAAGCCAACAAAAACAAATTATAAATAATTTTATATAATTTAAATTTAATATTTATAAATTAAACATTAGTTTTTATAATGTATCTCAATTAAACACAAAAGCATGAAAAAAATATAAGAAGCACACAAATAATGGTGAAATTATGTAGTGACCCTAGGCGGTGGTGGAGGTCGTTTGGGGTGAGGTAGTGGAAAGGCAATGAGAGGTGAAGAGGTGGGTTTTAGTGTATGCAACATGCTTGAGCCTCAACTACAATGTTGAGAGGTGAATATGTGGGTTTTAACCTATGTAACATGCTTGAGCCTTGACTACAACGTTGAGTGCATAACCTCAACCTCAACCTCAACTACAACATTAAGTGTAGAGCTTCAGCGTCAACTATAACATTGAGTGCAAAGCCTCAAGATCAACTAGAACATTGAGTGCAAAGCCTCAACCTCAAATACAAAACTTCGTACAAAGCATCCAAAATAATAATTAAAAAACCCATTTTTCTTAAATAATTTATTTTATAAATGTTTTTGTATAATTACAAATTTTGATAAATTATTATATAATAAACTTAATTTCATTGCAGTGGCTTCTCCGTGCAGGGAAATTATTAAGGAATTTAGACTTATGTGATCCATAATCTTGTTTATGAGAATAATTTCGGCAAAATCACATAAGAAATCATTTGTCGACGTGTTTCGAACCAAACAGTGTGGTTCATCGTCAGGACAAGTTGAAGATCCAATCTGAGCGATGAGTTAAATAGGGACAGCAGGCCATTCCAACAGCTAAATTGACTGAGTAACGGTTAACAGGACCTCTAACAGCTAGGTTTGACCAGGCCCCAGGGGGAGGGACCTAAATTTATTTAATTATTTTATTTATCTATTTATTTATTATTATTATAATTATATATAATATCAATTTATATTATTTATTAATGTTAATATTATTATTACTAATATTAGTAATAATAATACTAACATAATAAATAAAATAATGATATTATATATAATTATAATAATAATAAATAAATAGATAAATAAAATAATTAAATAAATTTAGGTCCCTCCCCCTGGGGCCTGGTCAAACCTAGCTGTTAGAGGTCCTGTTAACCGTTACTCAGTCAATTTAGCTGTTGGAATGGCCTGCTGTCCCTATTTAACTCATCGCTCAGATTGGATCTTCAACTTGTCCTGACGATGAACCACACTGGTTGGTTCGAAACGCGTCGACAAATGATTTCTTATGTGATTTTTCCGAAATTATTCTCATAAACAAACTTAATTTCACTTCATGACTAAAAACCATATTATTATTTTTTAACCACGGTAGATTGGTAAATAATTGGTGTAATATTGGCGAGTGATCACCATTATAATACCAAGAGTATATTAAATAGCCTATAACCCAAATATGCGAGGAATTTATGACTTAGCAAGAGTCGAAACTCTCCACGAGAGTGGGGGAGCTTACTTATTTAGTATTGTCACAATAGACCAAAGATGTCCCCCGTGGCATTTGAAACCGAGTGGAGGGATAAAATCACATTGTGCCAACCACTTGATTATCTACAAGGAGAAAAAAATTATAATTACCAAAAAAATAAAGAAATTAATAGCTTCGTTACTCTATAACAAAATTACAACTTAGGTGAAGACGTGTTAGGGTGAAGAAAGAAACATGGACTATTTTTCATAAGTTTGAGAGAAAATGTCTATGTCAATGGAGTTATGATACCTGGAATTAGTGAGGTTCGATAGTAGGGATTAGGGTTTGTTCCAGTACACTCTGTATCAGGTCTTCTCGGAATTTCTGATTGAGGTAGATTAAAGGATGAGTGTTAGGGAAGGGGAGGGCTTCCCCTCCTTCTGCAACATTTTGGCCGGCAAAAATATTCAAATGGAAGATAAGTGGGACTCTAATGGACGCACCTATAGGTCTCTACAGTCACCTATTATAGGTGATAAATGGCAAGTAGGCTTGAGGGGTAGCTGTATTCTGAATGCTTCAAAAAAACCTAGATTTGTAATGCTCTCAAACTACTTGGATGAGTATAGAAAGTGTATGAGATATCATGCTTTCATCTGCAAATTTATCAAAGGTTGGATTATGAAGAGGGATTTGGAGAGATGGATTCAATAGACATGGCAACATAAAGGGGAAGTAGACCTAAGATTGGGGCCAAAAGGCTTCTTCACAGTAATCTTTTCGAATTTGGAGGATAAAGCCCCAATTTTTTAGGGAGGGCCTTATTTCTACAATAGCGTTTCGGTTTATATCAGACATTGGGAAGCTTGTTTTATCCCAAAAAAAGAGGAGTTTTAAATGACACTAGTTTAGGTACGGATGTACTCCCTTCCTATCGATTTTTGGATATAAGAAATATTAGAAGGCATTGGCCACGCTTTAGGGCATTTTGTCAATATTTTTGAGGTCACTAAATGAGGTAAGAATGTGTCTTATGCCCATTTATGTGTATACATGAACATTTATTAGCACTTTCTAGAATCTATAGAGTTGGACTATTAGCGAGAGACATGGAAAAATCCAATTGATTATGAACATGTACCTTTTCGATGTCGTCATTATCATGAGCATGGCCACTTGTGTAGGGATTCTTCATTGCAAAGGAAGGAGCAAACAACATGGGATGCACAGGGGCCTGAGGGTTTCACCAAGGTCATAGCAAGAAGACAGAATCAGAAGAGTCATAATATTCAACCTTTGCAGCCAATGGAGGAAAATAACTCCTTCTCAGCCTTGAACGCAATGGAGGAAGACCGAAACAGCTTAGAAGATATTCAAATAATGGATAAATATTTGGCAACTTCTCAAGATGAGAAATCCCATAAAAATAAATTGGAGGACGATGTAATTCAAGAGGGAGACTATGACTACTTTGGCTTACCAGGAATCGAGGAAGTAGCACAATTAATGAAGCAAGATTAGAATGACCTCTTGGAGAAGCGTGAATCTTGGTTAGTATGGTGAATGAATGGAAAAACAAGACCTTGGGGAATTATCTAAGGAAAAAGGGGAATAGTATGTCGTAGCTTACATCAACTAGAAAATGAAGTGGTGGAAGTCCTTAGGAGGACATGGGCCTCAGTCCATTCAATATTTCAAGGAAAAAGGGAAATATATTCCCATTAAATATTGCCGAAAGACCTCAAAAATAAGGGGAGAAAACCTAAAAGGGAAGTGTTGAAAAGTACAGGGAAGAACTTAGTTAACTCTATCCAAGTAGTTGCTTTATCGCAGTTATTTCCATCCCAATTTAAACCTTCATCATGAATATTTTATCATGTAATATATGGGAGCTAAATAGTAAGCAGAAGCAATGATATCTCAGAGATAGGATTAGGGTGGAAAAAATTGCAATTGTAATTTTGCAGGAAACAAAACTAATGGGGGATAAAATGCTTGCAATTGTTGAAAAATGTTGGAAAGGTTGTCAAGCTATGTCCATCGATGCGAAGGGTAGTGCAGAGGACCTAGCGATTTTGTAGAACCCTTTAGAGGTAATTTTTCCAAACTTGATGATAAGCCTAAGAATATTGATAGAAAGGTTTCACTATGTAGGGATGAAAGATATTTTCTTTTTAACCACAATGTATGGTCCCCCCATGGTGGGGAAAAAATATCATTTTCTGGAGAAAATATTGGCCACTAAAAAACTGATCGAAGAGTCTTTATGGGTCGTTGGTGAAGATTTTAATCTCATTAGATCGTTGAAGGAGAAAAGAGGAGGAGTGTGTTATGAAACCAACTCACAAAGAGATAGAAAAGATAGATCAACGCCTTAGACTTGGGTAAACCTGTGATAAAATCCATTGAAACCTCCTCCCAATGTTGGCTTGGAAAGGATAAAGGTTGTAATAGACCTAAGATCTTAATTGTTTCAACTTTATTTTGTTGGCAAACCAAACATTCCGCCACAAACTTTTGAATATCCGATTTAAGGCCATCCCAAAAAAATTCCTTCTTAAACCTGTGGTAAGTTTTTAAAAATCCTAAGTGCCCTCCTAAGGGAGAAGTGTGCAATTCCATAAGAATCTTTTGTTTGAGCTGGGAATTATTACAAAAGTATAAGCGATCCTTGTACCATAACGAATCATTTTTCCAGCTAAATGTATCAGACGTACCGGAATCTTGTTGTAACTTTCGAATAAGTGCCCACACTTCTTCGTCATTCTTCCATTCCTCCCTTGCATCGTTTATCCAATATGGTTGGATAATAGAAATGGAGCACAACAATGCTTCCACATCCTCATCCTTTCTTGAGAGTGCATCTGCCACCACATTTTGCTTCCCTTGTTCGTAGATGATTTCAAAGTCATAACCCAACATCTTTGTGACCCACTATTGTTGCTCTTCAGAGGATATCTTTGTTCTAAAAAGTATTTAAGGCTATCATGATCCATTTTTACCTTGAAGTGTCCTCCCATTAGGTAGGGTCACCATTTCTTAAGTGCATGGAATATTGCCAACATTTCCTTCTCATAAATAGCTTTGTGTAAAAACTTTCCCTTGATTGGACGACTTTCAAAAGTAATGGGTCTTTCATCTTGCATTAAAACAACATCAATTCCATTTCCTGAAGCATCACATTCCACAATAAAGGTTTTTGTGAAGTCCGGTGTAACTAAGATCGGTGCTTAGCACATTGCCTCTTTAAGATGTTCGAATGCATTTGTTGCTTCTGGAGTCCATGAAAATGCATCTTTCTTCAATAATGTTTTTAGAGGTGCTGCTATTCTCCCATAATTCTTAACAAACTTGCGATAATACCCTGTCAACCTGAGAAATCCTCACATATGGTTTATGGATGTGGGGATTTTCCATTCCTTAATAGCTTTATTTTGCTAGGGTCTACCTTAACTCCTTCATGAGATACAATATGACCCAGATATTCCATCTCTTGTACTCCAAAGACACACTTGGATCTTTTTTCATATAATTGTTTCTCCTCCAATAGTTGTAGCACCCTGTCAACATGTTCAACATGATCCTTCCAAGACTTGCTGTAGATTAGTATATCATCAAAAAATACTAACACAAATTTTCTAAGGAAGGGTTTGAAAATGGAATTCATCAAACCTTGAAATGTAGAAGGTGCATTGGTAAGGCCAAAAGGCATGACCAAAAATTCTTAATGACCCTCATGAGTTCTAAATGATGTTTTCATAATGTTTTCAGTCTTCATTCTAATTTGATGATATCCTGAACGAAGATCCAACTTGGTGAAGTAAATTGATCGATGCAATTCATCCAGTAATTCATCAATGACAGGAAATGGGAAACTCAACTTTAATAGTGAGCTTGTTGAGCTCCCTATAATTCAGACACATGCGCCATGATCCATCCTTCTTGTGCACAAATACTACTGGAGCAGAGAAAGAACTTTGACTAGGTTGAATTATACCAACCTCTAGCATTTCTGCACCACACATTCAATTTCACTCTTTTGGGCATAGGGATATCTGTACGACCTGATGTTTGGAGGAACACTTCCTGGAATTAGATGAATAGTATGATCACGATCACGCATAGGTGGGAGACCTTTGGGAGTCTCAAATACCTTGGAATGATTGTCCAGGACTTTTGGAGATCTGGATAAATAGATGATTCCGATGTGGAAACATCTAGCGAACATAATTGTGCAATTACACCTCTTTGCTCCTTTTTTAGAAGCTTTGTCATACCATTAGAGCTGATTACCTTTCCTGGTTTCCCTGCAATACCCCTTAATTCAACTTCCTTTCCTTCCACAGAAAATTTCATGAAAATTTCTTGAAAATTAAAAGCTATTGTACCCAAGGATTGTAGCTATTGTACCCAAGGATCGTAGCCATTGGACTCCTAGTACAACATCAGCACCTCCCATTGGAATGGAAAGCATTGGGCTATTTAATACATATTCTCCCATGGATAGCTTGATATTATGGCACTTTCCAGAGCAATTTATCGTTCCTCCACTTGCAACCATCACTTGACACTCTGGTGTTGGATATAGGAAGCAATTCAATTCTTTTGCTATCTTACGATGTATAAAATTGTGGGTACTTCCTAAATCAATCAACACTATTACCTTTTTCTTCTTGATATGTCCTTCTATCTTGATAGTTTGAGGAGAGGTAATTCTAGCCAATGCATTATAAGATATGATTGGATTCATTACTTCTTTATATAGGGTTTGTTCTTGGAGTATATCCTCTTCTTTTGAAATTTCTTATTCCTTTTCTTCCTCCTCTTCACAATCTATGTAGAATAATTTCTTCTCGGCAAACTTATGACCTTTAGTGTATTTGCTATCACAACTCTAACAAAGCCCTTTTGCTATTTTTTCTTCCAATTGTTGTGGTTCAACCTTATAGGTTGTGGAAAGCTAGGCACAACACTTCCATCTTTATAGTTGTGAGTGGTATGCTTCTTGGTTGCCATAATTTTGCTTTCCATTTTTCTTGCTAACCTGAATGCCTTCTCTAATGAATCAGGTTCCCAAAGGCGAACATCATGTTGGATATTATCCTTTAAAGTCCCTATGAACACATCACTCCTATGCTCCTCTGGAATATTTTTTACCCTTATGTTCAATTTTTGGAACTCCTCAATGTGCTCCATTATTGAACCCTTTTGTTTGAGACTTATCAATTGGCTAAAAAAAGTGTTCTTTTTTGTATCCTCATAATGTGTTGTCAATTATTCCGTAAAAATTTCCCAAGTGATAATTTTTTTACGAGAGAAAAGCCATTGATACCATACAAACTGATTTGGTTCGAAATATAAAGTTGCCATACGTACCTTTTGTGTGTTTTGCACATTATTGAGATCGGAAAATTGCT
>APFE030940093.1:41235-54627 GCA_000404065.3 Pinus taeda
CTCAAATACCTTGGAATGATTGTCCAAGACTTTTTGGAGATATGGAGAAATAGATGATTTCGATGTGGAAACATCTAGTGAACATAATTGTGCAATTACACCTCGTTGTTCCTTTTTTAGAAGATTTGTCATACCGTTGGAGATGATTATCTTTCTCGATTTCCCTGCAATACCCATTAATTCAACTTCCTTTCCTTCCACAGAAAATTTCATGAAAATTTCTTGAAAATTAAAAGCTATTGTACCCAAGGATTGTAGCTATTGTACCCAAGGATCGTAGCCATTGGACTCCTAGTACAACATCAGCACCTCCCATTGGAATGGAAAGCATTGGGCTATTTAATACATATTCTCCCATGGATAGCTTGATATTATGGCACTTTCCAGAGCAATTTATCGTTCCTCCACTTGCAACCATCACTTGACACTCTGGTGTTGGATATAGGAAGCAATTCAATTCTTTTGCTATCTTACGATGTATAAAATTGTGGGTACTTCCTAAATCAATCAACACTATTACCTTTTTCTTCTTGATATGTCCTTCTATCTTGATAGTTTGAGGAGAGGTAATTCTAGCCAATGCATTATAAGATATGATTGGATTCATTACTTCTTTATATAGGGTTTGTTCTTGGAGTATATCCTCTTCTTTTGAAATTTCTTATTCCTTTTCTTCCTCCTCTTCACAATCTATGTAGAATAATTTCTTCTCGGCAAACTTATGACCTTTAGTGTATTTGCTATCACAACTCTAACAAAGCCCTTTTGCTATTTTTTCTTCCAATTGTTGTGGTATCAACCTTATAGGTTGTGGAAGGCTAGGGGCAACAACAATTCCATCTTTATAGTTGTGAGTGGTAGGCTTCCTGGTTGCCATAAGTTTGCTTTCCATTTTTCTTGCTAACCTGAATGCCTTCTCCAATGACTCAAGTTCCCAAAGGCGAACCTCATGTTGGATATTATCCTTTAAAGTCCCTATGAACACATCAATCCTATGCTCCTCTGGAATATATTTTACCCTTATGTTCAATTTTTGGAAGTCCTCAAAGTGATCCATCATTGAACCCTTTTGTTTGAGACTTATCAATTGGCTAAAAAAAGTGTTTCTTTTTGTATCCTCATAATGTGTTGTCATTTCTTCCGTAAAAATTGCCCAAGTGACAATTTGTTTACGAGAGCAAAGCCATTGATACCATACAAACTAATTCGGTTCCAAATATAAAGTGGCAATACGTACCTTTTGTTTGTTTTGCACATTATTGAGATCGAAAAATTGCTCTATCTGTAGTATCCATGTTGCGGTATCCTTACCATCAAAATTCCTCATATCGATTTTTGGAATATGGTGGTTCTTAGATCCAATGTTAGAGTCTATGAAATCATGATTAACATTTATTTTTTTCTCATCACGAGTTTCCTTTACTACTCTTTCACCATTAGTAAGTATTTCTTGTAGAAACTTTGTCAAATCTGTCTTCAAATATGTCTTCAAATCTATCTTCAAATAATCCATCTTAGCTTTCCACGTCATTCATCTTAGCTTCCATGCCATATATCTTAGCTTCTACATATTTCTTTAAACCATCCATCTTAGATTTTGTTACTTTTGTGCGAGTGACATTTGTTGCACTTGGTCTCGTAATTTTGATATATCATGTTGCATTTCTTCCTCTTCTTCATGAATCATGCTAGAGCTTTCAGGTTGCTTACTAGGTGTTTGCATTTTCTTTCCTCAGGGCATCAGTTACCAATAATAATGCTTTACTATGCCCTTTGAATTCCTTCAAGATAATTTTTCAAACCAAGCTTAAGCAAAATTTTAAAAAAATCTACACACCTTTTTTCACTTTGTAGGAGCTTGATATTGCATCTGATGTATCTCTTTAATTTCGGATCTTCCATTTCTGAAATTGCGACCTGCGGTAGCCCTCTGCGTCCTCTTTCCAATTACACCAGTCTGATCGAATTTAGACTCTCCAAGAAAGAGCTATGCACAATCTCCCAAGATGACCTAATTATATACCTTTTCAGAAGAGCGAAATTATATGAAGTGCCACATGTCACTGTTTTGAGCTTAGGATCTAAAAAGTATACACAGGAAACTACAGTCTGTCCTCTTTTTGTAACTTCTTATGAAATTTCAATCTGATGCTCAAAACAAAATTTATGACTATTTTCCCCAGGTCACCTGTTTGGAATGTAATTTGGGAGTCTGCAAAAATGCCAAATTTCTTAGATCATATCTCCGCAAATATAGTGAGAAAAGCTCTAAAATTTGGACCTGTAGTTCAAAATGATTTCGGCCCAAATGGGTTTTTTTTTAGTGTCTGAAACATCGCAGAAAAAAGTTATAGCTCAAATGCCACGATGACTTGTTTGGAGTAGCGAAACCCTAGAATTCAAGCCTCTGATACCAAATGTTATGAAACCAACTCACAAAAAGATAGAAAAGATAGATCAATGCCTTAGAATTCAGCCTCTTCGAGGGGGCAACCTCCTTTACATTACACAAATGAACTATTCTTCAATGATTCAAATGACAAAACCTCCTTTCTATATATAGGAGTCTAATGGGTCACAATATAACCAAGCCGACCTAACAATAATAATATAAAGGCACAAAAATAAAAATAGAGGGGTTCTATGGGGCACAGTAATAACAATATGGGGACAATAGGGGCATAAAAATATTAATAAGGGACACAACTACAATAGTAATGGGGTAATCACTAGTATTATAGGGACCTAACAGAGTGTGAAGATTAGACATGGAATCAACCTCCTTTGGTAGATACACAAAGAAAATTAAGTTAGTTTATATCGCAACCATCAATCGTGTACATACTTGGAACAATCGACAGGGAGAAAGACATCAAATAGTGATTCAGATGGATAGATTTCTTCTCTCTAATGAGGTTTTGTACAAAGACATTTTTTTTGAAGTTGTTATCTTGCCATGCATGGGGTCAGATCACTGTCTGATTGGGCTAGAATTTGAGTTGAAGGAAGCCCCCCTTAATCGTCCCTTCCAATTTGAAAGTTTTTAGTTATAGGAGCCTAGTTTTATGGAGCTCTTAAATATGTGGTGGTCAAAGATTAACGTTTTAGGTTAGTCAAAAATGAAAACCTTTCATCTAAAGCTTAAATAATTAAAGAAATAGAAAAAATTGTGGAATAAGCAAGATTTTGATAACATTTTTGAAGATAAGGCTTTATTAGAAGGTCAGATGTGAAGGATACAACAATGCATGATTTTGGATGGTAGATCCCTTGAACTTGTAGCAGAGGAAGGGTTGACTCTCAATAAGCTTGAAAAACAATGAAAAAAATAAGAAATCCTTTGGAAACATAAATATAGGGTACAATGGCTCAAGGAGGGAGAAACAAATTCAAATTTTTCCACAACTCCATTCTGCAATGGCGTCATAGTCACAAGATATTATTTATTCTTATAGTTGATGGGTAGGAAAAAAATCAAACATCTGGAAATTGAATATGAATTGGTAAGCTTTTATTAAGGTATTCTAACTGGGCACTCTTTTCAAAGACAACCAACCATCAATTTAGTTCTTCAACATATCCCTAGGCTTGTTAGTAAGGATGAGAATTTCACCTTGATGATACCAATATCACTCTAGGAAGTGGAAATGGCGATTATGAATATACCCCAAAATAAGTCACCAAGCCATGACATATTTACCTTTGATTTTTTCAAGCCATGTTGGGGATTCCTAAGCACAAAGATTCATGAAGTGGAGGAAGAATCAAGACAAACTCAATCAGTCTCTGTCGCACTCAATGCAACTTTATTCAACCTTATTCTGAAAGGAGGTCATTCATAGGATCCTAATGGTTTTCATCATATTGTGCTCTGCAATGTAATTTACAAAATTATTTTAGTGGTAATAGTAAATCAACTGAAACCCTTACTTCCAGGTTTAATATCGATGGAGCACACTAGTTTTGTCGAGGGACACCAAATTACGGATGACATAATTGCATCACATGAAATAACACATTCCTTAAGGGTGATGAAATGTCTAGGTATACTAATCAAACTGGATCTTTCCAAGGCCTATGATTAGATTAGTTTTGACTATTTCTTAGATATTTTACAAGATTTTGGATTCTCAGGGTAGTAGATAGCCTCTCTTATATCATATGCATTCTTCTCTATTCTGATTAATGGGTCACCTTCATCCACCTTCACCTCTTCAAGAGGCTTGAGGCAAGGTAACCCTCTCTCATCCTTTATTTTCATTTTGGCTATGGAAGGGTTAGGGAGAACGTATAATAAATCATGTTCTCTACGTCATATCGCTAGTCTATGTTTTTTTGGTGAGGATCTCCCTGTAACACATCAACAACTCATTGATGACATCATTATGTTTGGGTCAACCACTTTAAAGGAAATGAAAGGATTAAGGAATATTTTATAGACTTTCATGGACACTTATAGAACACTAGTAATTAAAGATAAAATCGACATCTTCTTTTTTAATTGCCAAGAGGCTATACAAGCACACTTGGCTCAGACATTGATTTTTCAATGGGTTCAATTTCTTTCCAAATATTTGGGAGTGCCCCTGGTTTTATATTACAACTAGGTGTCAACCTGGGAATATCTCATAGAAAGGGTTCGAAAAAGGGTCAATGATTGGGTGTACTTAGCCCTTAATCTCGTTGGTCAACTTGTGCTTACCGAATCATTGTTACAAGAAATTGCAAACTATCAGATGGTAGTTATGCCCACTCCCAAAATAGTTTTTCATCGTCTTCATTATTTATGGAGAAATTTTTTGTGGAGGGGATCAATTAAAGCACGAAATTGGTCTCTTTTAGGTAGGACAAATTGATTAGATCAAAACCAATGGGAGGATTAGGACTACATGATCCAAAACCGATTAGCAATGCCTATAGCATGAAATTATGGTGGCTTTGTGTTAATGGAGGCCCTGAACTTTGGAAGCGCATTTAGCTTAGGAAAAATGTGCCTCTACTCACACAGGAGAAGCGATTTTGTTTTGAAGGTTCCATTTAAGGATCTGGCACTAGAATTGGGTGCAAAGATGTAAAGATATCGTTAAATAGTACGCATGTATGATGTAAAAGAAGGAATGATAGCATATTTGTAGTAGGACGCTTAGCAGCAGTATCCTCGTTTGGGGGAGAAAGAGAGTTCCAACCTATGAAAACATTATCTAAATATTTTGGTGCTGATAAGATAACATACCTTAGGAAAAAAATTAGATGATAACCAGTTATGGCGACAATGGAAATATAAAAGTGTTTGGTCTACCACTAAAGCACCTATCCATGGGAGGAGTTTCAAAAATTACTCGAAGGCAGGTTGATTAGGGTTTCTCAAAAGAATGATATTTTATGTTGGAGTCAACAATCATATGGTTATTTTTCTCTCAAATAAACTTACTCCTTACTTGTTGGTTTTATGTCCATGGAAAAGACGGTTGTGTTGACCCAAATCTAGGATGGTTCATGGTGGCCAAAACTTTCAACCTTCTTGTGGTTAATAGCTTGGGGTGTGCTCTCACTTGGGATCGTCTTCGTAGAAAGGGATATGATGGACCATCATTATGTGAACTTTGTTTTCAAGCATAGGAGTTAGCAGAGCACATTTTCCTCTTTTGTCCCTTGGCGGGTGGAATTTATGAACTTATCCCTCATATCTTTCAATGCAGTCAACCCTCCTCAGGAGATTTGAATATTCTTTTAGACCAATGGTTTTGTCATAAGTTCAAAAGACCTATTGTTTCATGAGCTTGGAAGTTGGTTCTAGGTTTTACCCTTTGGAATATATGGAAAGAAAAAAAATCTTAGAGTTTTCAATATGAAGAGAAGATCAATGTCACTGTTAAAAGAGGTAATCCTTCTCAATATTATGAAAACTAGCAAGTGGAGGAGTTTGAAGCACACATTCAAAGGAACATCAACTTGGATATTTCTATGTCTTCCCCCTATTCTTCTATGGTGCAATGCTCTAGTCATCCTACCACTAATTCATATACTATGCCCCCAAGCTCCTTCCTTAAGTTGGGTTTTGAGGGTGCCTTCAAAGGAAAACCAAGAGTCGCTGCATATGCAAGGATTTTTCGGGATGATAAATCCCAACCATTACATATATATGCGTGGTCATGTGGAGTGATCCATAATAACTTATCATAATTTATCGTTATTGAAAAAAATTACAAATCTCAGTCACAGAAGGTTTTCTTGTGCTACAGTTTCATGGATATTCACAAGTTGTCATCAAATGCATCCACAAATTGTTAAATGGCCATCCCACACACAAAATAGTTCACAGTTGGAATTTACAGGATGTGGTTTCTAATATCATATACATATTACCCAGGTCTAATTATATTATCCTTTAGCACACTCATCAGGAAGGGAATAGGATAGCAGATGCATTGGCCAATTAGGGAAGCCAGGAATGACACCTCGCCTTGGACAAATTTTGGTCTGTTCCTTTAATGATGGAAGACATTAAATGCATTAAATGGTGGGTGGAGTTTGATAGGCCCTCATGGAAGCTAATGTCCTTTGATGGGGGTCATATTAACAACCCCTGTAATGATAGGAAGCATGATTAACATGTTGAGGACAGGAGTGGAGCGTGGGTTGGAAGCCTTGGAAAAGAATACCACACCCTACATTTTTCACCTCTTTGTAATCATGTGGCATATACCCCATTCCCAGGTTTGGGGTCACCTACCCCAGTCCCATCATTTTAAATGCTCGTAGCTGGTATCATTTGTGATGGAGTATGACATTCTATTTGGTATCTGAGGCAATCACTCAATAGTTGATATGGATTGGTTTTCGCAAGGCGGATTTGCTATGTTCTTAGGAGATCCTAACATATAGTTTTGTGATTTATTGTTCCATGAAACTAGTGGCTAACATAGAATCTTACAATCACTGAGGCTACCAAACCAAGTACCACAACAAACTAATTTTCACAAATAAACAATATATAGAAGTAAATCAAAACGTTCACAAATATAGACAAATTTTTACAATTTTTACAACCCAGCTATAATATAATAGTCTAAGGCTCCCATACTAGGGATAATGACCCTCATACATTCATTGATACAACACTACAACAACTAGGGCTTGGTGTTAGTCCTTTGAAAACCAATCTACCCTGAATAAGACAACCTTGACTTACTTGTTGATGTGGCACCCCTCAGCACTTTCAGTCAACGTGTCCTAAACACATCTACCTAGTCCTTCAACTCTTGATCTACAACAACACTTCTTTGCCTCTATCAGTGAACCAACTCCATTAGGTCACTAATTATGGCTCAACCTGCTCTCTAGCTGACTATTAGTCCTTCAACACATCGAGACTCATGTCGAGTTGTTCACAACTCCATTTGTGAACAACTCTCAATTGCCCACTACTGCTCCTCAACCCTTTTGGGACTTTCTTCCCACTGGTGTCTTCTCATGTTGCCTAATGAACACACACTTAGGGCCAGAGGGCTTCCCACTATTGCTATTGAATGTCCTTCTCCAATAATGAAATTAGCACATGGAGGACTTCCCAACCTCTGCTATAGTTTTCCTTCTCCATAAGTCAAGTCTAGGGATGCAAACTGCTCCTTGGTGATCATACCTTTCAGCTCTTCTTCTACCACTTATAACAATCCCTTAGTCCTTCAAGATATGTTTTCCTTAGGGCTTGAAGCAAGCCTCTATAATCCTCCATAAATTTTTATTTAGGTTTCTCCAATTCTTCCACTTCTAGCAAGCCTAAAGTCCTTCTTAGGTCACTACACTTAGGGATCATATTTGAACACTTTCACATTTCCCTTCATCAATCCACAAGTGTCCAAAAAAAAAAAACCAACCAAACTATCCTTTACTAGCACACCATCCACCTGCAACAAATCACCATGAATACATCACATCATACCTCATGAGCTGATGTGCCTCTGTTGCAAAGTCTACAATCTAGTTAGGGCTAATACTAGTCCATGTCATCCTTAGATCCTTGCCTCTAGACCTTCTCTACAGCTGTGGTTCTCTTTGCATTGTAAGTTATTCCTTTCGCTACCACTTGGAGACAAGTTTGTGGTGGTTCTAGGCCTTTCATCCACTCCAAACAACCATTACAAAATTTGGTCCTCTCTACAATGATATTGTGGATATGCGTCCCACAATATTGACCGAACCACATCAAATCAACCTATAAATGCTTCCAAATACTTCGTCTTGATCCTACACTTTCTCGACCTTTTGTGGGGCATATTTCCACCTACAAAACACATGGAAAACCTTCGCCAATAGCCCTCCTTCATGTGTTGTTTCTACAGAGGTGTGTGGCCTTGTTTTGGAGGCCTATTAGCCAACTCAGCCTCCAAAACAAACCTTCCTTCTAACCTCAAAAAAAAACAAGGAAACTCAACCTTTCCAACTGTGAATATTCTCCTTATTTCTACCTAGATTAGCCCTTCTAAACCTCATCCTCCTCCTTATGCAAACTAGGTCCCCAAACAATCTAGAAAGAAGGCATAACCTATGCCTCTTTCACCTTCATTGGGTTCCCCCTTTCATGTCACCAAATAAGGTATGTTCCTTGATATTTTGTTTCTCTTGGTTGTGGTCAAATGCCTCGACTAACTCCTCAATGTATAGCCATCATGTGGGTGAAATAACAACCCTTGAAGGGGCGCCTTAATATGTTGGCCATCCTAACCTTAAGGTCTTCTTCACCCATGTTGACCTTCAAAAAATTATTTCTCCCTTTTGACACATCCTTTTTAAATGCTTGAAGTTTCCCCTAGCTCCTCTAGGGCTTCCCCTTCACCTCCATGTGTTAAACCATCAATCCTCATCATGATTTCACACCCACACGCTTGGGTGAAAAGCCCATAGGCTTGGGTTCTTAGCCCACAAGTCACTTTTGTGTGCCAATTCCTTTAAAAACCAATAGCCTAGGGTTTGGAGTACCTCCCAACATATAAATATGAACACTCCCTCTTAGCGAGGGAGGTACTTCCAACACTAAGAATTATCCATCATCATCACCGGTGACACTGGTCCATATGGCATCCATCACTACATCATACTCTGTAGAATGAACCGTGGAATATCGATAATGCCTCTTCTTCATCTCATCTGAACCCAAAGACCTCAATCTTTTGTAGGTTTTCCCTCTCTAAATTTAGACTCACTCTGAGTCTACATGATCTCCACTAGCTCAACTTATCATTGATCTTGTGTCCTACAAGGTTAGTTTGAGTTGTGGTTGAACACAGGCCGTCATCACTGCAACCTATTCTTGCAAGCACTCATCCTCCTGGATCAAATACCACTCGTGCACATCCCCCCGACCTTGAATATGCAACATCACGATCCAATGAAGAAACTAGCCTAGCAATCTGCAATCCATCACATGAAGCAATCTCGATCATCCCAATATCATACATGTCAGAGAAATCCTTGAGCTACCCCAATGATCCATGTCAAGTCAAAGGAAGTCCATGATCAACAAAATGCCCTAGAACAAACTAGGTTCACCACCAATCCACCAGAACTCCTAGCCAATATCATTTCCAATCTAGTCAAGACCACATCTCCATGTATTCAGTTGAACCCTATGCTCCATGATCTAGACAATGTCAACTTCCTTTGAGTCACTTCATTGTGCACACTCTGATTCATTGGCCCTTCAAAGTAGTTTTGATACCATGTATTTTTTCCACGATATTGGTGTCTAGGATAGAATCTTAATATCACTAACGCTACCAAACCAAGTATCGCAACAAACTACTTTACACAGTGGAACAATATATAGCAATAAATCAACACGTGCACAAATATAAACAACTTTTTACAATTTTTACAACCCTACTTTGTTATTTTAATCAAGTGGTAATACAACAGTCTAGGGCTCCCATACCATGGATAATGGCCCTAATTCATCCTTTGATACAGTACTACAACAACTAGGGCTTCATGTTTGTCCTTTTACAACCAATCTACCATGAACAAGACAACCTTGACCTACTTGTTGATGTTGTGCCCCTCATCCCTTTTAGTCCACATTTTCTCAACACATCTACCCAGTCCTTCAACTCCCGATCTGCATCAACACTTATTTTCCTCTATTAGTGAACTAGCTCCATTAGCTCACTGAACACGGCTCCACCTACTCTCTCACTGACCGTTAGTCCTTCCATGCATCAACACATTGAGACTCCTATCGAGTTATTCACAAATTTGTTTGTGGAAAACTCTCAACTTCCCACTACTGCTCCTCATCTCTTTTGGGATTTTCTTCCCACTAGTGCATTCTAGTGTTGCCTGATGAAGACACACTTAGGGCCAGAGGGCTTCCCATTATCACTATTGAATTTCCTTCTCCAATAATGAACTGGCCATGGAGGACTTCCCAGCTTTTGTTGTATATGTCCTTCTCCATAAGGCAAGTCTAGGGCTACAAACTACTCTTGGTTGATCATACCTTTGATCTCTTCTTCTGCCACTTATAACAATACCTTAGTCTTTCAAGAGACTTTTTCCTTAGGGCTTGAATCAAGTATCTACAATCCTCCAGTAGTTGTTCTTTAGGCTGCTCCAATTCTTCCACTTCTAACAAGAATAAATTCCTTCTTAGGTCACTGCACTTAGGGCTCATATTTGGACACTTTAATGTTTCCCTATATCAGTTCACAAGTGTCCAAATAAAACCAACCATATTGTCCTTTAATAGGGCACTATCCACCTGCAACACATCACCATGAATACATCTCAACATACCTCATGATTTGACATATCTTTGCTGCAAAGTCTACAATCTAGTTAGGGCTAATATCAGTCCATGTTAGCCCTAGATCCTTGCCTATAAACCTTCTCTACATTTGTGGTTCTCTTCACATTGTAAGTTGTTGCCTTCACTACCACTTGGAGATAAGTCTGTGGTGGTTTTATGCCTTTTGGCTCCTCCAAACAACCACTACAACCTTCATCCCTATTTGCAATGATAGCAGGGATCTACAACCCATAATATTGAGACAGAACCACACCAAATCAACCTAGAAATGCTTCCAAATAATTTGTCTTTCTCCTGCACTTTCTCGGCTCTATCTAGGGCATCTTTCCACCTACAAAACACACAAAAACCCATCACCAATATCCATCCTTCTTGCATTGTTTCTACAGAGATGTGCGACCTTGTTTTGGAGAGCCTATTACCCAACTTGGCCTCCAAAACAATCCTTCCTTCTAACCTGCAAAGAAACAAGGAAACTCAGCCTTCCAACTGTGAAGATTCTCCTTATTTCTACCTAGATTAGCCCTTCTAGACCTTGGCCTCCTTCCTGTGCAAACTAGGTTCCCAAATAGTCTTAAAAGAAGGCATAACTTATGCCTCTTTCACCTTCATTAGGTTCCTTCCTTCCTGCATCCAAATCAAGGATGCTCCTTGATATTTCGTTACCCTTGGATGTGATCAAAAGCCTCAACGAACTCCTCAATCTATAGCCATCATGTGGGTGACATAACAACCCTTGAAGGGGTACCTTAATATGTTGGTCGGCCCAACCTTAAGGTCTTCTTCACCTAATATGACCTTCAAAAATGTATTTTTCACTTTTGACACATCCTTTTTAAGTGCTTGAAGTTGCCCCTAACTTCTCTAGGGTTGCTCCTTCACTTCCATGTGTCAAACCATGAATCCTCATCATGGTTTCACACCCACATGCTTGGTTGCAAATCCCACATGCTTGGGTTCTTAGCCCACAAGTCACTTTTGTGTGCCAATTCCTCTAAAACCCATTGGCCTAGGGTTTAGAGTACCTCCCAAGCTACAAATATCAACAACTCATTCATGAGCACATGATTTACAAGAGGTATTTGGTTTTTAGAGTGTGCACCAAGCCTTACACATGTCCTTTCCTGGACCTCACACACTCTGGTAATTACCTTCAAATGTTGGGTTCTATAATGTTGATGCCCCTTTATAAATGCATGGGACTTTTCACAGGGTGGCGACATTGTTACCCTAGCTGGGCTGGTGAAGAGGGTTTCTCCTCACCATGTCACTCTTGGTTTCTACCTATGGTATCCTCAAGATTTATGGGAGGTTTGTTTCCTTACTGCTATCACCTTTTTGATATACTTTTTTCAGTTGCCAAAAAGTCAGCCTTTTGTTCCTATCCCTATTGTTTTGAGAGTATAGGTAAGGGTCAATTTTTTTCGTCTTATTTCTTCACAATATAAGGACTAGTCCATCCTTTGAACTGATGGCAGTTCTACCCACATCGTCGCTTCAAGGATCTGATACTATGGGCATTTCCTTTTATTGACCAATTATGGTTTGTGGGGTTTGGTATCCAAGTATCTTTCCATTTGGTTTTAACTGCGGTAATTTTCCTTATAGTTTCATAACACACCCAAGATCTTGGGTCGTCCATTTCATTTGTCTCACTCAAGTCAGGTTTACTTGGTGTTAAGGTTTATGGGTGTGTTGAAATTTTGGGGACTTCTCTTACTTTCGACTCCTCCAAAACCATTACTTTACCTTTTTTATACCTTTGTTGATGATTTTTTCATAGTTGAGTCATTTATATCTCACTTGAAAGTAAATCTCCTCTCTTGTCCGCCTGGGTTTTCTACTTATTTTCTTTGTAAGTATCACTCGTTTCCATGTGTTATCATGGCTCCATGGTAGAGAATTCCAGTCACAAAGGTGGTGAAACTAGCTCATCTTCTTCTCATCAATGGTTTTTTGGGTGGGAGTCTGTGGTGAACTACTTAGACTCAATTCCTCCTGAAGTTAGGAAGGAAATTTTCCTCCTCGAGTCAAAGGAGTTTGATGACCAAACTTATTTCTCTAATTCGGAGGTTGGAGGAGTTAGCCTCAAATGGATACCTGACCCAAGGAGATTCAGAAAGTGAAGAATCCATTTCTTTCATTAACTTACAGTGCACTAACAGATGGAAACCTTGCTTCACATGGTTATTTGAGACACGCAAGTAGATAACTATAAATTGTTTGCAGGATAGGAGGATATCAGGTGGATTCTCTGAAACATCTACTTTTTCTTGGATGACATTGACACCATATTAACAAGGGTGGAGAAATGTGTGGTCTCTAACTAATTCATTGAGTCAAAGGAGCTGAATGACACCCCTACAATCATAAACTCTCCCCCAATCATCGCTTCTCCTCCCACCATAACTTCTCCACTGTAGGTTTTAACCCCCATAACGAAATTACCTGCATACAAATTCTACAAACAAAAAATAACCAATGGCGAGAGCATAAAACATAAAATAGATATACACAGAGATTTTCCCTTGGATCCCAAAACTGGGACTACCAGATTGATTTTCCACTATATTCCTTTCAATGTTACA
>APFE030940093.1:65267-100814 GCA_000404065.3 Pinus taeda
ACTATCCGCTTAAGATTCCACATGGGAGGATTTGAAATTTTATACAAAGCATCCAGAAACAACTCAACCGTTGAGGACAACCTTTTTAAGAGAGGAGCATGTTGGTCCCTTAATACTAGGACTTACCCCATTAATATGTAGTTTGCATCCCTTTAATATTGTTGTGCCCCTATTGCCCCCATAGAATCCCTCTATTGTTATTTTTGTGGCTTTATATTATTATTGTTAGGTCGGCTGGGTTATATTGTGACTCCTTAGACTCCTATATATAGAAAGGAGGTTTTGTCATTTGAATCATCCAAGGATTGTTCATTTATGTAATGTAAAGGAGGTTGCCCCCTCGAAGAGGCTAAATTCTAAGGCGTTGATCTATCTTTTCTATATTTTCTTGAGCTGGTTTCATAACAAAACCCCTGCATGGGTCTTTTCTTCTGTTCTCACGGATTGGTTTCCCCCTCGATGGGGTAGTCGCGTATAGGTTTGTGATATTTTTTTATAAAAATTTGTTCAGCACCGCAGAGGCCGGCGCCTCATTGTATTTTTATTTAGTTTCATATCAATAGAATAGTATTACTTAGAAAAAAAAAACAAAAACAAAAAACAAAAAACAAAAAAACATTGTTTTTCTATTTAAAGAATATTTTATTTTTATTTTTAGATGATGGACATGCTTACACATAGCCTTCACACTAGGCTGTAGAATGAGCATAGCATTGCTTTAAATATTATGAGATGTTTGGTGGATACTATTATTCCATTTTTTAAATAGTGGGAAAATTTATCATAATTTAGTTGTTAAATTAGTAGTGGGATAGTGGGAAAATTTATCATAGTTTAGTTGTTGAATAGTAGTGGGACTAGTTGGTATTAGTTATTCAAGGAAAACCACTCGGAATTACCCACTCTTGGTTCATAAGGGGATAGGATTTCACTCTAGCTAGATACCTCTGGGACTTCTACATGGATTATGCCCTAAAACTATTTTTTATTGCCTAAGAGCTCGTCTTCCTTAAATGTAAAGAAATAGATTAACAGTGATAATTAACACAGTAACATATTAACATCAAACAATTCTATTTGTAAATATTATTATCTAATTATAAAATTAATATAATTAAGATTTAAATTAAAAATAATTATTATAAATATGTATTTCTTTTAAAAATTTATAAATAAAAAATAAAATAAGATATCTTTTAAATATTAACAATTAAATTATTATACAAAAAATATTTCTATTTTATTAATTAAAAAATTAAAAGTATGTTTAATATATTATCTAAATTTATTATTACCTATTTCAATTTTATTAAAGTCCTGCATCTTAACATATCTTAAACTATCTTAAACCAAGATAAGTGGTCTACAATTCAATTCGTTGACTTCTCAATGCATCTAATAAATTCAGTGATATCCAACTTATCAGAAAATTAAGCAGGTTGTGTTGTCCCCTGCCACGAAGAGAAATTAAATGTATTTTATAACCTTCTTAAAATAATTTATAATAAAGAAACCTGAGTAATTGTAATCACTCAAACTAATATGAATGGTTTTTATTTATCTATTATAATATAGAAACTTAATTAATTATAATCTCTTAAACTAATATGAATTGTGTCTGGTGGGTTATCACATCTACATGTCCAATCACGTGGTCTTGACACTTAAACGTTGTGTTTTCTCTCTATGGTAAATCTATATCGGTGATATTTAGTTTGCAATTTCGATACGGCAGGAATTACAAAATTAATTTAATTAATATATTTAGTTGCACGGTTTATTGGGCGTAGATGCGGTTGTTAATATGTAAATAAGCTTGGTTATTTTATGTTTGACCAAATCAAAAAATTTATATTATTTTACGAAACAAATGTAATAAATATATTTTTAGTTTTCAAATTTATAATTATTATAACAAAAATATATATTCTTTATCAAATAATTTCATTCAAATTCATCAATAATTTTGATAATTAAATATATAATCACATTATATCCTACCAACCAATTATAACAATGAATTCAGATGTTATTACATAATGTTTTATTAGTGGGGCTTAGAGTATGCTTTAAAATATTAGTGGCTAAGAGTTCGCTTTATTCATATTCAAGGAAAAAAATTAACCCTCTAAGATCTAGAAATATGTGGTAAGAATGAATCTCTAATGTAGTTTTCCTTGAATAATGGTGATGAGTCAACTTACATTTGTGAATAGTAACCAATGATAATTGTCAATATTATTAACATCTTAATTATGAGAAATTTTTCTAATATTTAAAAAAACAAATCATCTTCATGCCCACAACCTTTACCAGCATAATTAGTGACCTTTAAGAACATCCTAACAATCAGTGATAATCGTGACGTCTATAGAGACTGAATTATCGAGAATTTTATTTTTATTTTTATCAAGAATTTCATGTTGTGAGTGTCACACAATTGCATCTAAGGCACTTACTCTATTCCCATGTCCTTCTACTTATTACATAGTGGTGTAATAAGTTGGGTGGTTTGGTTGTTGGGCTTATTGGGTGAAAGTGGCCAGGTCAAGGCTCAAATCTCATTAAGTATAGTGTCTTGTTATAGTGGCAGCTATGTCTCTTTTAAATTAGGCCTTGCCAGATTCACCACATTGTATAAAAAAAAATTAAGCTAGCAACTATTGCTTGTAGCCAATGATATAGTATCTCATTGAAAAATGCTAACATATTACCATTCACTAAATTGTATAATAATAAAAAATAAAAAATATATTAAAAAATTGACTGGGCAACTATTGCTTGTAACCCATGATATAGTATCTCATTGAGAAAAGCTAAAATTTTCTATAATTCACTTTGGATTGTACTGACGTACCAGATGAGTTTGTTTTCACCTAAATTGCTTTGACAATCGCCTATCTTTTTAGTCATATGATTGAAATTTTATGCTTATCTAATAAAACTCTATAAAAAAATAAAATTTGCTCATTCCCCGTGTGTAAGATAATGCAAAGACACTGTGAAAATGCCTAAAGTAAATGATGTTAAGTGATGTGGTTGCAGGGATTTTGGAAAAGCTCCCGCAACACCTGGACGTTGTTCCTTTTAGAGTTCTCAATGGAAGAACTACAAAAATAGAATGACTAAATATTTGAAATATCTAAAAGAATATAATTAAGATGATACCAATAATGTTTGAAATGGATCTTGATAAACTATTTATTGCTAGGTTTATTTCTTAGTCCATTTAGTAGCTCTTTAAATCGGTTACTTCTCATTCTAAATCTGTCATTTCTCATTTTCTGCAAATTAGATTTCTATGCAATATGTGTTTCTTGTCTCTTGCAAAATAGATTTCTATACTTTATCCATAGAATTGATATAGTGATCACAAAGTGTTATGTAGGTTTGATATATTTGATTAATGGGTAAAAATAATGAAGCCATGGGAGATGGAAGGCCAGAGGTGTCTTACGCAATCGACACTTTGATAGATAGACTAGGTGTTAGAAGTGTTATTTCTTAAAAATATGATAATTTAGTTTAATGTGAAAAAAGTCCTATAAAATGTTGTAGTTTTGCTCAACCTTAAATTAAATCAAGTTTTATAAATTTAGATAAAAAATATATATATATGATAACTTAGCCCTACATGAAAAAGATATGAAATGTTGTAGTTTTGCTCAAATTTAAGTAAAATAAAGTATTGTAAATTTAAACAAATATTTCTTTTTTATTATAATTGAAAACTTACATTATTTTGAAATAATATATTTTGTTTTATTATATTTTTTAAGCTATATAAACATATGTATATTACGAAAAACATATATATAACAAATATTACATTAATAATTGTTATTTCCCAAAAACTCCATATAATCATAGACAAGTAGATTGAAAAACCTTTGTTGCCTTGTTCCCAGCTTTAACAAAAGAAAACAACAAAATAAACATATCTACTATTAATCTATCTAGCCCACTAATAATTACGTGCACTGATGCTTGGTGACCACTCAAACAAAACAATATTCGCATATAACATCTCAAAAACATATAGTGTCATAATTATTTTATTATATAAATAAGAAATATTGTTATCTTTATTAATCAAACTATAAAATAATATTATTAATATTAATAATTAATATATATATATTTATATATATATAATATAAATATATAATATATATATATTATAATAAATATATTAATATTAATATAATATTATATTAATATTAATATTAATATGATGAATCAATACATATAGTTCTATAGAATAAACATTAATTATAAATAAAATTGAGTTTTGTTGGATGGTGTATAGATAATCAAATACTAAAATATACTATTTTTTTCAGTTATAATATTTTGTAATATAATTGATAATTAAATATGCCTGATATTTTTGGATTTTTAATGAGGGTTGACTAGTTAATTTTTAATTATGGGGAATTTTTCAATTTAATTTTATGTTAATATGTAATTTTAATATTAATATGGAGATATTAATATAATTAATTTTTAATATTATTTAAAATATTTGATATGATAAAATAAAAATAAATATTATAATAATATTTTATTTTAGTCAATAAATTACCATGTAAAGGATTATTTTCAATTTTACTACAATAAATCAATTATTATTTAATTTATGAGATTATGGAAGCGTGACATCTTGATTGGGTTTGATTTGTAATTATATACACTTCTAGTCCATACCAAATCTTTTTGTAAATCCAACATGCATGAATAGTAGTACACTAGAACCTTAGAGGCTCTTGCAATACTTTCTCAAATAATGTTTATTATTTCTTACACTTAAGTTTTTTTCCCCGGGGAAAAATTGCAATTTTATATTAATTAAGAAAATTACATGTTGGAGATGCCTGGATGGCATATGCAATAAGTTGGGCCGTAGCCATCAAAAAATATATATCTGTACAAAATTACCCACAAGGAGTATATTGTGATTGTTCATGAAAATATATATACAAAATATATAAACCAAGTACTAATAGAAATCATTAATAAAAACTGCATATTAGGGTCTATCGGCACGCTAGTATAACTGATCAATATAAGGCCGATGGTAGTATTGAAAATGATATGCATCGTGTTGCTCTTGTATTAGTCATAACCCCCTGGGCTGGACCGTGGCCGCCTTAGATAACTAGTCGGCAACCTTATCGTGTTCCCTGTAAATGTGTTGAAAAGAAATATAATCAAAATGAGATTTTAAAGTATGACTTCATCCAATATATTCCTGAGAGAGTGCACATGACATGCAGATGTATTATTGAACCAATTTATGATGATTTTAGAATCCCCAAATATCTGAAGATGTTTGCCATCGTGTGCTAGTGAAAAGTGGAGCAAATGTCTAAGGGTGACGAGTTCAGCGAAATTATTAGTACCAATCCCCAAGCCCATCTGGATTCGGTAAACATGACTTTCAAATTTGTGCAATAAAATACCCCCCCTCCCCCACACCCTTGTTCTTGAGCGACACCATCAAAATATGCCCAAGAATGATATCAGTTTATGACTTCAGGTGTCACAACTCGAGCAAGTGGTGTGGGGTTGTCTTCTGGAATTTCATGATAGGCATTGATGATCTGGGCAATAAACAATGGCCAGCGAGCAACTTTGTCTCTAAAAATGATATCATTTTTATTCAACCAGATGGTCCAACATATAATCAGAGGGAGATAGTGATTTTTTTGGTTTGTGGACCCCTCCCTCCAATGACTCCAAGGCTCCAGTGTATTTTGTCTGTGTCATCTGATAGTAATGGACAATGTAGAAAGTACTTGCTCACATATATTGATCATTGTGGGGCAATGGAGAAAGAGATTATCATTGGTTTCTTCAACCTGGTGACATACAGCACACCAAGAGGGGCCATAAAAGGATATTTTCATCATATTACCCCCGGTAGGTGTCTTGTTCATTAAAGCATTCCACATAAACAGTCTAGTGCAGGGGGGAGCTTTGAGCTTCCAAAGAGCACACCACCAATCGATGAGCATAAGTGGCATGAATAATAGGGTATCCTTCTTTAGGTGTGTATGCTCCATGCCTAGCTGGAGCCCAAATGAGTTCGTCATCACCCTCCTTAATGCGAACATGAGATTCATTCAATGTGGATATATATCCTGCCCATGCCTGGTGCAATTGGAATGGGATACCCAACAGATCAGCATATTTCCATGCTTATACAAATATGGACGTGTTCTCTGAATCAGCAATATTGGCAATCATATGAATACCTTTGTTCTTAAGGAAATTAATAAGATCAAGAGGAAGTCGGTACATGTTGCCACAACCAGCCTAGGGATCCATGCCAATACACACATATGTGCCAGCTCTAATGTGCCATGCATGACTATTTCTGATAGTGGGCAGGGTATGTAAAACATCTCGCCAGATCGTAGATATACCTGTTCTTTGCCATGTAGGTAGGTGAATCCAATCCATATCCTAAAAGGTCCATATATATTTGTAGTGTACCACTTCGGTCCAGAGACTTTGAGAGTTAAGTATAAGCCATCCCATCTTGGCAGCAAGAGCATGGGCAAAAGAAGGTAGGTCTTTCAAACCCCAGCCACCCCATTTCTTGGGTAGCGCAATGTGGCTCCATCCCACCCAAGCAAAAGATTTCTCTTCCTTGTATCCATTCCAAAGGAATTTGCATTATATTTTTTGTATCCGTGAAAGGATTCCTTTGGGAATCCAAGCCAAAGACATCCAATACACCGGGGTTGCCTCCAGGACTGATTTAATGAGGACTAATCGTCCTGCTATGGATAAAAACTTATGGTTTCAGTTATGTAATCTCTTTTCAACCATGGACACAAGCCAAATCCAATCCACAATTTTGTAACAGTGTGGTTTGATTCGAAACCTTAGATATTTGAGCTCATCTTCCAATTGTAGTCTCAGGAATGGAAATTTTTGTAGTGCAATCCGAATTTCCTGTGGAGTGCAAGATGAGAAGGAGTTAGTGGATTTCAGCTTATTAGATTCCATACCGGTAGTAGTTGAGAAGAGCAACAAAATATCATAGAATACAGAGGAATCTTGAATACCTCCATTAAGGAAAATGAGCACATCGTCAACAAAAAGGAGGTGGGAGATAGTGCATTGATCAGTTATCTTGAGACCCTGTAATCGCCCCTCCCTTCTAGCCTGTAATATTAATCTACTCACACCTTTCATAACAAGGAGAAATGGGAGTGGGGAGAGAGGACAACCTTGTCTAAGACCGCGCTCAGCATGAAAGAAGTTGGAGGCTGAACCATTAATAAGGAACTAAAGGACACAGTAGTAATGCAGCACATGATCCATTGAATGAAAGAGAGGGGGAAGCCTAAATGAGTGAGGAGCATCCTTAAGTATAGCCAACTAACCCGATCAAATGCCTTAGAGAGATCGATCTTAAGGATGTATCCTTTTAGCTGCTTCATCTTAATGGAGTTGAGGGCCTCTTAGGTAGTACATATAGCCTCATGTATTTGTCTATTATGAAAGAATGGAAATTTATCAGGCGAGATATGGGTAGATAGAATGGGCTTAAGACAATTGGCAATAATATTGTAGAGGCAGTTGTAGAGGGAAATAGGCCTAAAATCATTGAATGGGAGTGGGGAGTCCACTTTAGGAATGAGGGCAATGAAAGTAGAGTTGATAGCCGCATACATGCGACCAGTTAACCTACAATCCTCCACAACCTTGAGAAGATCTTGTCCAATGGTGTCAAAAAAGGCTATATAAAATTCAACAGACCAACCATCCGGACCAGGGCTCTTATCCTTTTTGAACCATTTAAGTTTGCTTTCTAGTTCCCCCATGGAAACAGGTTTAATAAGATCATTTGACTCATCTTGGTCAACAAAGCAAGGGAAAATCCTAGCAATTCGAACTATTTCTGCAAGTGTGGCCCCAAGAGGAGCCTTGAATAGCTGTTGGAAGTGTGAGTTGCCTAGTTGTGCCAGTTGGTGAAAGGAATGGGTGAATTGACCATCCTCGGTGGGAATCTTCCAAATAGTATTGTTGGCCCTTCTCCCCTTCGCATAATTATGAAAAAAATTGGTATTATCATCCCCAACCTGTAACCAAATAGCTCGAATCCTAAGGTGCCAGGTCAACTCACTATCTTTGAGAATTTTGGATCTTTGAGACCCCAGATTAGTGAGAATGTTTTTAGCTTCATCAGATGTGAATCCTCATCCCTTCTCATCCAAGACATCAACCAACCTGTTTTCAATGTTCCTAAGAGTCTATTATTCCCGATCTCTCTTATCTTTTTCCCATTTGATAGATAAACACTTAATCTCAAGGATATTGTGGCAGAATCCTTTTGTTATGGATCTCCCCTAAGCATGGGGATGTGCACACCGGTAATCATTGACCAATTTTATGTAATTAGGGTCCATAAACCAAGTAGAATTGAATTTAAAAGGGACCCTAGGCTTTGGGAAGGGACCCGATATTTCTAGGAAAATAGAAGAGTGGTCAGAGATGCCACCAGATCCCACCCACTATCAATAATTTGACAAGGCTCTTACCAAGTGTTCCTTGATTAGGAATCGGTCCAATCACCTTGCCATAGATGCAACTCCAGTTCTTCTGTTGCACCAAGTAGGTTGCATCTTATTCATGGGGATATCTATCAAATGGTGATGCTCCAGAAGTTGTTCCATGGTGTCCGATAGGGCGTCTAGTTGTGCATTGCATCCCCAAGATTCCCCATCTCCGATAGAAAAATTTAGGTCCCCACCCAGAATAAGATTGTCTGAATTAGCCAGAGATAAATTGAGAAGATGATTCCAAAACTCAACTCTGTTGAGATAGGGAGTGTAAACATTGATAATTCTGAAGTCCATGCCTAACTCTGATGAGTAAATGTCCATGCCAATAAATTCAGCCCCCACCCCAAGTTGAGCTAATCTTGATAGTGTGTGGATTGATGCCCAGTGCAATTCCACCGGATTGTCCAATGACATCAAGTGCGTGAAAAGTCCAACCCGGCTTCAGAGATTACATGACAGAGATAACCTAATTAGCCATGCCTAGGGTTTCTTGTAAGTATATAATGTCGATAAGCTCAGAATCCAGTAGTCTTCTGAGGGCTAGTTTTTTAGCAGGGCTAGCCAGCCCTCTATAATTAAAGGAGATCCACTTCATGGGTGAGACCGGGGGAGGGTATTCGATGCTCTAAGAACCCTGTCAAGTGTAGATTGTGTGCCATGAGCCACATCCACCCCGTCCTGGATAATAGCTTTTGAAATGTAGGAGTGTCGACCCCTGGAGAGCTTAGTGATTTTAGGAGGGGAGATCAACCCAATCGCAACATGCTTAAGAGGCTATGAAACCCTAGAGTGAATATTGTAGGAATGTGAATGTCCAGAGGTGGTCGAAAGCTCCGAAGAAGTAAATGAGGTAGTCAAACCAGGTATAGAGGGCAGGGTGGTCGAGAAGGATGGAGAGTGAAAGTCCAGAGGGCAGATAATAGGGGAATATGAGATGCATGGAATGAATGCATAAGAAACATGCAAGTGATGTGCAGAACTAGATAAAGAAATAGTAGATACAAAGAAGAGGGAGGAGGATTACTTGATGAGCAGGCAGTCGCAGCAATAGCCCAAGATCTCATCATAGGTGGGGAAGGAGGTTGGGGAGAGACCGAAGATGGAATCTGAGAAGTTCCGCAATCCATTGTCTTCGAACCCTGTGACCCAGGAGTCTGGCCTTCAGCAGATGAAGGTGCAGTAAGAGCCGCATCAAGCATGGATTTGGAGGGGGAGGAAATGAAGATAACTAGAGGGAACTCTTTATAGAGATGATCAACCTTGTGACACCTTCTGCATCTGAATGGAACCCCCTCATAGTCTAATATTTGGATGCGAGTGAATCTTCTCCAATGTAGTGTAATCTTCTCCTCCAATCCCTCTTTGGTGTTCAAGCACACCAATATGTGAGCCATTGATTTGTTGTCGAATATAACATATGACTTGTCATAGTCCAGGTTAGTGCCCAGTGCATTCCCAATTTGGGTGAAGATATCCTCGGACTAGATGTGAAGGGGGAGACCAGGTAGCCTGACCCAAAGAGGTCCTACGCCCAATTGTTCCCGCTCAGGATCGAATAACGGTCTCCATCTCTTGAGCAACACAGGGGCCAGCTTGATATGCCAGTACAGTGAGAGGACCCATGAGGTATAATCCTCCCTCTGAAAGCTAAGTGTGAACCATCCCCAAGCCAGGATGGTAATAGTCGGGAGCTCCTTGAGAATATTCCCCCAAATTTCCATGATGCAGAGACACAAACAGGCAGCAGTGTATGTTCTTCCTCTAAATCTGCCCACAAAAACCTTATTTGTTGTATCCACAACATCCCCCATTTGCACCCTTTCACCAAGCAGAGGGGTAGATCCTTACGGGAGGCTTTGACACACTTCAATTTCTTGTCTCTGCCAGAGCAGGGTGCTGTTAGGTGGTCCTGAAGGGGATCCTATGAACCCTGTTTATCTTTCTGAGATTGAGGGTTACAAGTCCGAGGGTTCACAGTCAGAATGTCAAAACAGTCGGACAGGGAGGTTGATAGTCTGGGCTCATCAGAAGTATGCGGGTATGGGAGTGAATCCGGCGTGAGTGGGAGGAAATCTGCTATAGAAAAAAACCCTACTGGCAAGGGGAGGGCAGAGGAAGATGACAAATGCGATGGATCTAGAGGCAGTGAATCGAAAGATGGGGAGGGTGGGATGCAAGATGCAAGAAGGTGTAAGGTGGTCGGAGAAAGGGGAAGGTAGTCAAGTCCCAGAGATGCAATAAAGAGAGAGGAGAACAGTAGACTGGGCATGGATGGGACGAGATCTGAACATATATGCGGCAATCTCGACTGCAACGGATAGGGTGTTCCCACAGACCTAGTAACTGACACCTCCAGTAAAGTGATAGGGTTAGACCAGATGGATTCGTAGGGATTTTGATCCACCGAATAATCAACAACGTCCTCATCCATTGCCGACATTTTCCAGTCAATCCCGAGGCCAACAGGAACGGACCATGGAACAAAGTTGACAGTGATATCGGAATCAATGCCCAACAAACCATGATGGTGAAGTTGCCAATGCAGCAGGGGAGATAGCAGTGTGTAGCAGCAGAGTCTACATTGAAGGGATGATAGGCAAACCCTGGTCGTGCTCCTTCAGAGATTCAGATTGGAGCGTCATCCCCTTGGCAATTGAGGTTACACTCGTCAATCAATTGGGTTAAATGAATTATTTTTAATAAGAATTTATTACACCTAATTTGTTATATGTAGGCATTGATTCATCTCTAGGAGCTTAATCTTGTATCCATAGTGTGTTATCACATTTTTATGTTTGCTTGTGTAGATAAAAGGGTTTGCAACAAAGACATCACCGATGAGCATAAATCAATACAATGAAGCACATAAAATATAAAATCATGAAGAAAGCTTAAGTTATCTACGAACAATCAAAGTCAAGCAATATTATAGAACAAATAAATGAATAAATGTTACATAAATTCATTAATGCTAATAATTTTATGGGTAACCCTTTCATTGCAAGGAAAATACTAATTAACAAAGGTTTTTTTAATTACAAAAGTGTGCCCAAAAAAAAAACTTCACTGATGAAAGTAGAGATTTTGCAAAAATTTTAATATATACTTATTATAACTAAAAATTATAGGTGGATGGAGGTTTTAGTAAAGGCTTTTCACCAAAGCACTTCTTGTAATGAAGCATACCCATTTTCCACTATTTAATTTTGTTTCTCTTAGAAAATACCTCCTTGATAAATCCCTGGGTGCTTCCCCTCATTCTAAGGATGGTACCCAATGTAAAGAGGGTCACATAGACTATTGTACATAAACTTGGTAGGGATATTCAATGAGGCCCGCTTACACAAAGGTAGCCAACCTAAGGGCTTGAATCCTATACCTCATGCTTGTTATTCACAACTCTCAATCACTTAAGCTAGCCCACCAGGCTAAGTGTGCCACTATTTAATATGCAATAGTGCATATTATATATTATAGATGATAGGTGCCTTGCATATTGTTAACCACCAATTCTTATATATCCTTTTGAATTATGAAATCCTTGGTAACATTTGTCGTAATAGTAATAGTGATGACAATAGTAACAATATCATTGAAGGGAATGATGTTGATGATGTACTTAGGAGTCCCAATGCACTTATTACAATTCTTAGCAACAACAATGTGCACACATATAATGTGCACCAATATGTACTATAGTCTCATTCATATCGATGTTTATATATTGAATATGCATCAATGTGTATTGAATGATTACCATGCAGTCATGTGTAAAAACATAGAAAACAAACTGGTGCATGAGAATTATTTAAACATGCTAGGGAATATAAATGATTGCAATACACATGTAGGTTTCAATGCATAATTTCCCATGTGTTAT
Organism: Pinus taeda; assembly: GCA_000404065.3. NCBI lineage: Eukaryota > Viridiplantae > Streptophyta > Pinopsida > Pinales > Pinaceae > Pinus > Pinus taeda. The sequence continues at coordinate 77,727 of APFE030940093.1, forward strand.
TTAATATTTGTGTGAGCAGGTAAAATCAACTTTTTCTCTTCTCTTCTTTTTTAAAAACAAAATTTTAATTATTGATTAGAAAATCAAATAATTTTTGCATGTAGGTTTTTATAGTCATAATTATGTTGATGTTGAGAGTTTCCTCTAGAACACTCTATAGTGTTGTTAAGGTGTCCAAATCAAATAATTATTATAATTGTATTGATTTTTATTTTTAATGAGTATATTTGGACATAACCATTGCATTAAAGTATTGTATACAAAAGAATAAGGAACTTATCAATGTCACAAAGTTCCCTTCAATAGATAGTGGACTCCTTGATATAAAGTCTCAATTAGACCTCGCATTATTTGGAATAGGATATGAATCCATATTCTAGACCAACAACCATTAATAGTGAATGTAGTGTAGTTATGGAATGTGTGAAGTGTAGGGCGCAGTATGAGGTTAATCTAAGTACTTAAAGCAAACTATTCTAACCTAGCTAGATATGAGAGTACTAATTAAGCATTGATGCAGCAAAATGCATGCCAACAAGCAAGAGGATTACTTGATGGAAAATTCCAATTATACCTAACTCTTGTTTGGTATGGCAATTTCCATCAATATGTGGGCCTAACTCAATGAATTGAAGAGAGACTTATTTAATATTTTCTAAATCCTAAATTCAATTCTATATGCAAATCTAATCTTATTCTAACTTATGACTACTCCTAATTTATTAGTAATAGAAAGATATTTGCAAATGTAAAGTTTAATTACTGTGATAAGAATGAATTTCCAATTATAGTATGAAACTGTACTAACATACTAAATTCAAATATGCATAGGAAGAAATTCGCATTTGTAAAATAATTAATATCTTCTCGTAAGTAAATTACTTATAACCATTCTAAAGTATATTTCATTAATAAGGAAATAATTCTACTTCCAATGAAATGATAGAAATAAATAATAGATATGCATTAATATACATAGATAAATCTAATGCATAAACAATAAGCAGTGAATGGTTATATGTGTCTCCTCCTTGTGTTAGATCCTTCAAAAAAATTAATCAAAATGAAGTACATGAAATAACTCCAAGAAAGTCTATCGATCCTTGACCTAATAACAATATACAAGAAAAATTATAGATTATTTCCCATCTTTTGAAAGTGAAGTTTTATTTCATTATCAATCCTCATTCTTAATTTTTTTTCCTCTTTTTTAGTTACAACCAATTCATTTTAGAAAGTGTGTTGTCATTGATGTCAAATATAAGGAGAAAGATGAATGCTTTCATTGATGTCAAGAGGATAAGCAACAAAGAAAAGAGTAAAGGAGGAAATATTTCTTAATGTCCATGCAACTTCAAGAGGCAAATTATGTAGCAAGTCAAATCATTAGTCCACATTCATTGCAAAATCCTTCCATTTTTTCGTCGTTTAACGAAAAGAGGGAATCCAAATTTCTAAAAAGTTATACAGGCATCTGGAGGTTCACCAAGAACAGCTCCATTAAAAGACTCGGATACTAAATTTATATTGGCCCACACTTTTATCTGGTCCCCCACAAGGTCCACATTCATATCCGAGTATTTGGATATCCTGCAATATACAAAGTAACACTTTTCCAGAAGACCCAGATTTTAGATACTTTCTTTAGTTAGTGGATGTATAGGTGGTGCCTAGTCAACACACAAGTGGCAATGACATGGACGATAGACAAGATTGATGATGTGGTGGACTTAGGTGGTGACACATGGCACTTTTTTTGGCCTTTTTGGATGACCAATTGGAAAGTTTATGGATGACAAATTGCAACAATAGATCATGGCACGTGGCAGAGATATAAGGTCGCAATGGGTCCCAATTGATGTTAGGTTGGGTACCAGATGCTTTGTTGATCAAGCATCTTGGTATGACATGAGCATAGACCCGATCTGACATATCAATGGTGGGTCTCATGTGAAAATTCCTACACTAAAGGAACCCCTGCTGCAACAAATATGAATCTACTTCACCTACTTGATTTTTAAATATTCATCAAGTTATTCTTATGAATACTGAAGCAAATTCCTTCTGCAGCCTAAACTAATTAAATATTTGATCTCATGAAATAGAAAACAGATCAAAGGACAAGATACATAGGACACACTTATTTTTGGATGCAATAGTCCCCAGAAAACCACAATGCGGGGAAACTAGTGCAGCAGTTCTTAGGGTTTATTATTGTGCAGGAGAAATATCTGAATACAAATCTAGGATGCTCATCTAGAATTCCTTTATAAAGAAAATACTGGCAGAAAATCTGAGTGAGTTTTACCTCACTTCACCCAGCAGAATTTCGGCTGATCCAGCAACAAGACTGGCTAACCCAGGCTACTTCTGCATTGGCCCTGCGTAGGCCTCACGTTAGCCTTTCAGGCTCTACGTCAGCCCTGTGTCATCTCTTATGCCCTCTGCGTCAACTATCCCGATTGTTCCGGCAGTTTCGGCTTCTGCATGACAGGCATCTTTCCCTTCTGCGTTGGTCCTTTTGGCTTTGTGTCAAGTCTGCATGGGCCCAGACTAGCATGTCATCATCTCTCCCGGCTACTGCAATGCTTCTCTGCAAGCTCTCTCCACCTCTCTATCAGTATTCTCCAGAAATTCCTTCTCCCAGATTCTCTCTGCTCCTCTACTGCTGAATGATCACCTAGTTCGAATTTCTCAGCTTCCTAGCCCCAGAAATTGAACTCTAGATCAATTCGTTCTCTCTGTGTGTTTTCCAAATGACCCTCAAGCCCCTTCTTATATCTTCCCGTTGGACAACCAACGGCCTAGATTAAAACATAATCAAAGGCGCAGATCAATTTTGGCCTGAACTATGTCTTTTTCTAGATGTTTCACCCCTGATTAGATTAATACCCATTAATATTTTAATTTTCCTAAGTTTAGACTTAGGGTCCTCATTAAAAATATTAATTATTTTAATAAAATCACTTTTGGGTGGAATCTCCCAAAACTCTTTCTAGGTTCTTTGGAATACCAGTGCCCAAGCCTCTGTGCAAAATTTAGGCTTAGAGCACATCCGATGCTACCCAAAACCAACACTCCTCTTAGTGAGGAATGTGCTCTAGCAATATTGTTCTACTACATACTGCTCTAACTCTGAAGCATCGTCCTCTGCATTGTTTATGTCTGACATGTTGTCCACCAAATATTGCGTTGTTGCTGCTACTATATTGTTGCCTTTAACACTGCCACTCCAATGCTACATATGTACTGCAACTCCCTCTCAAACATTGCATCTGCTATGCTACTAACATTGCCACATCACACTGCATCTACTATGCTACTAACATTGCCACTTCTAACACTGCATCCGTACTAAAACTCAGTTGCTGAGAGAAGCAACTGAAAACACCAAAAATTGGACAAGTATCCAGTGGATACACCTTGGTGCTGAAATGTTGATTGTTGCTAGTCCCACGCTCTTTTCTGAAGCCACTGCGCTACTGAAGCTCTGCACTATGCCTCCTCGCATTGTTGCCTCTCTGCTCTATGTTGCTCACATTTTGGCACTACTGACCATTGCATATGTTGAATCAAAACTCCATGGCACCAAATGAAAACTCCACCATCCCGCTACTCCTAATCATGGGCTCCCGTAGCAAGGTGATGATCCAAGAGGTGGACTCCTCAAGGATCCTGCCCATCTGTAGATTTTTCAAACTATAGTTCTATATCAGCCCACCTCCCTCCTGAAGATATCTTGGTTGTCATGGAGAAATCCTCCTCCTATTCGATCTTTATGGCTGCAACCTTAGGATCATGCTTCTCATCCTTGACCTTTTTCTTCAAAGGACAATGGGATGCATAGTGGCCCATCTCGCCACATCTAAAACACTTCACCTTGGAGACATCCTTCTTTCATCTTTGTTGCCCCTGTTACCCCTTCGATGTGAGGGTTGCATTTTCCTCCTCCTCCTTAGGGTTCAACCCATTGTTGTTGTTGCTTTCGTCAAGTTTGACCTTGACTAAGTCTCTTCTCAGCTCCTCTTATTTTAGAGCTACCCACGTCTCATCCCATTTCAACAATGTTGCTCTGCCCAAGATACTCTGGACAAAGACTTGTCACTCATCTGAGACAGAATTTAGATCTAATCTCATTAACTCTGAATCTTGAGGTGTATGTCCCACAGCTGACAACTCATCACGAGTCTCCTTCAGTTTCGTGAGGAATGGATCCACATGTTCTCCCTTCTATATCTAATCAGATCTCATCTTTTGGTCTAAGTACATCTTCCACTGCTAGGAAGATCCCTGATATTAATGTGTCGAAGGCATCCTACATCTCCTTAGGAGTCCCTTTGCTACCAACGTGGCACACCACGTGATCCTTGATTCCATCCAGGATCATCCTCTTTGCCTTAGCCATCTCAACTATGTACTTCTTCAATGGATCTGCATCCATCGGGACAACTACCACATTATCAACATACATCTTGAAGGCATGCTCATCTAGAAGGAAAGTCATCCTAGCCTTCCAGATGGCATAGTTGGAAGCCTCATCCAACCTGTCTTGATCCCTCAATCTACTGGTTGCCACATCCTCCGAAAAATGTTGAACAACTCCCGCTTTCTCCCTACTGCGTCGCTCCTAGGCTGACTTACGCACTTCCTAATGGAGCTGGCAAGCTACTACTCTTCTGCTGCTCAGAAAATGAGAAATATTGATTTCCTTGGCAAGAAATCACTCAAGAAGTATTCCCTCACTATGCCATTTTCTTCCCCCTTCTGATGCCTTTTCTACCCAGCACTCATCTTGTAGAAAACTGCATCCCTCTAGCTCTGCGTAGCTCCCTCTACCTTGGCAAGTTTTCGATCTGGCTGTTGTTGGGTCTTGAAATTGTCATTCACTTCCATTACGCTTTCACTATCATGTCCATTATATCACCTCCATTTCACCTTCATTTCACTACCATGTCACTACATTCATTTCACTTTCATCATTATTGGGTCACATTTATGTTTTTCCAAACTTTATTAATTCTTAGCATTTTTAAGTGAATTTGTGGTAAAAAGTTAGAAAATAATGTGCATATGCTTATACCTAACAAGTGGAATGATATTTTTGACATGTGTAGGTCAAAAGGAAGCTTCTAAAATATCTTTATGTGGCATCTTAAGGCCAAATTCGAATTTGAGTGGAGAATATCATGGGATCATGAGGATATGTGTCACATTTCCTATTTGTATTGAAACTCTAAGAAGACATGTGTCTTATCATTTCCTATTTTGATTATAACTCTAGAGATATAGGGAGAGATTCATGGACTCTCATTAATGAGATAAATTCTCATATTTTTGTATAAATAGGAGATCTCTCTCCTTTATTTGAAAGTTTTTGCTAACTTTGTTAGCTCAACTTGTCATTACTTTGTACTTTGTAATTTTGAAGAATTTGAATAAATCTTTGAGGTTCCCAACATGGAAGGAGATGTGAAGTAGGAGATGTCATGGAGCATATTAGAATGTAAGGTAGAGTAGATTTTATTTTGTAATTTTGCTTTGATTTCGTTCAAGTATGTCATTTTATTTTTATGATTGTTTTCAAGTTTAATAGTTTAGATTTTTAATTCATGCAAGTGTGTTCAACCGATTGATTGTAGATTTATCTAACTGTGTAATCTATGCTTAACAAAATAGTCCAAGAAAGTAGTCCTCCTATTTTCCAATTGGTGCTTGGAGCATTGGAGCACACAATAGATTAGTTTTCCTTTACATGTTTTGTGTTTGCTTTCCATTTCAAATTAGCATAATTGATTGTGTTTCCTATGCTCGCTAAATCGTCTCAAGAAGGTGGCTCTACCATTTTCCCATTGGACTGAATTTGGGTGTTTGTTCACACAGCAGTGATAGATTCATTTCCCATGCTTTCTTAAGATCGCATCTATTGTATACTCAATTGCTTAAGTCATTTCAAGAAGATGATTTCAACATCTTCCTATATTGAATGTTCCCAATGGTATTTGAGCCTACAGTAGATCATAGTTTTTTTTGTATTGTTTTAAAGTAGCATTATCATTTTTGCTCTCATTTCATAGACATTTTTCCGGCCTAGATTAATCTCACTATTCAAAGTTTTGATTTGTTTTTATCTAATGTTCATTTCCTTTTCTCCCTTCTTTAGAAATTAGATTTAACATTAAAAGTCATTAGATTTAATTGTCCATTAACATTTAGAGATTTCATCTAGAAGCATAACTTTTCTTTCTTAGATTAATTTCCTTAAGCATAAGAAACAAAACCCCCAAAAAAAACATAAACTATAAAATAATGAAGTAAGAAAAAGGTTAACTAAGCACATATAGTGCACTACACTTCATCAGTTTATGATACCTGGATTGATAATTTATGTAGAGAAATTTAAGACGTTAAATTGACTCAACAGTTGTCTTACCTCTCTTTTGGCTCACTCAGAGAGGGACACCCACGAAAATATAGCCCTCCTATCTAGAACTGCGTAATCCCTTAGGGGATTCGAACTAATGCTTGCTGCATCAAGTTGGCCCTTACTTCAGTGCTAGATTTTCTATTCCCTGTTTCACATCAACACCTCTGATACCATGTGAAAATTTCTAGATCTAACAATCTCAGGAATCCTACTGCAACCAGCCGAATCTACTTCACCTAGATTGTAAAGTATATTACAAGCTTATTTCACATTTCTCCATGAAACATTGAAGTAAATTACTGAAAGAGCCTACACCAATTTAAATATGATTTTGAAACATAAAAATTGAGCAAGGAAAACAGAAACACATAAGACCCAGTTATTTTTTGAAACAATAGTCCACAAAAAGCACAATGCAGGAAAACCAATGCATCAGTTTTGAGGGTTTATTATTACACAGGAGAAATATTTGAATACAAATCTAGGATGGTCATCTAGCAATCCTTTATAGGGAAAATACTAGTGGAAAATATGAGTGAGTTTTACCTCACTTCACCTGGCAGAATTCTAGTTGATCCCGCAACAAGACTGGCTAACCCTGACTACTTCTGCACTAGCCCTGCGTAGGCCCTACCTTAGCCTTTCAGGCTCTGTGTTAGCTCTTCTGCGATGTGTGTCAGCTATCCTAGTTTTTCTGGCAGTTCTCGACAGTTTTGGCTTCTACGTGACAGACAACTTTCCCTTCTACGCTGGCCCTTCTCACTCTGTGTCAAGGCTGTGTGGGCCCAGACTGGCCCAACGTCATCTCTCCTAGCTACTGCATTGCCTCTTTGCAATCTCTCTCCACCTCTCTATCAGTATTCTTCGGAAAGTCCTTCTCCTGAATTCTCTCTGCCCCTTTGCTGTTGAATGATCACCTAGTTCAAATTTCTCAGCTTCCTAGCCCCAGAAATCGAACTCTAGATAAATTCGTTCTCTCTGTGTGTTTTCCAAATGACCTTCAAGCCCCTTCTTATATCTTCCTGTTGGATAATGAATGGCCTAGATTAAAACATAATCAAAGGCTCAGATCGTTTTTTGCTTGATCTGTGTCTTTTTCTAGAAGTTTCACCCCTGATTAGATTAATACCCGTTAATATTTTAATTTTCCTAAGTTTAGACTTAGGGTCCTCAATAAAAATATTAATTATTTTAATAAAATCACTTCTAGGTGGAATTTCCCAAAACTCTTTATGGGTTCTTCGGAATACCTATGCCTAAGCCTCCCTGCACAATTTGAGGCTTAGAGTACATCTGATGCTACCCCAAATCAAAATTTCATACCAAGGTACTAGGATTTAGATGCTTTTTTGATAAATCATTTCATAGAATAAGCTGGTATCTGGTATGACGTGGTAAAGGTGGGTCCCTACTAGGGTACTAGGAACCAGATGGTATATAGTACAAACAATGAAAAGGACAGGGCAGTCTTTGATGTGACACGACAAATATATGACATGGAATCACATGGATGATAGGTGGAAGATATGATGACATGGAAACTATACCAAGTGATGTGCGAAAGGTAAAAATGGATTTTTTTAGTGTCACTCGCTAAATCCATGTCAGCATATCTAATGGTGTGGTAATGGTGTGGCTACAATAGTTAGTGATGTGTGGTAGGTAAAAATGGAGTTTTTGGCTATCCAAAAGGGCTTGGGCAAATTCCATGTGGTAGTGTCAGAGAGTGACACATTGAATATGGACCACATGGTGGACAATGATTAGTCCATGGTGAGTTGACATGATAAATGTGGAGGTCTTGGGACTCATGCTAGGATCAAGTTTGACAATGTTTTCTTATGTTGTTGTTTTTGGCTGAAAGGATGAAAAGTTGTGGTTGCAGGCCATGTGTAGGTCTAGTACACCAGAATACCAAGGTACCAGGAGTGGATAAAAAAAAATTGAGCTCTCCAGTATGTAATGTCTCGGTGTGATGGAGAAATTACCATCGAATATAGATCATGGCTAGCCATGTGAAAAGTTTGTCGGTTGAAAATACTGGGTTGTCAACGTACTAGGGTACTGGAATGGACAACAAGTTAGGGTTCTCTGATATGTAGTGGTTCAACGTGATGAGGAAAATGTTGTCAATTGTAGAAAATTTCATCAGCTAACAATCCATCTACCAGGTTCCTTTATCATATCAATACCAACACGTTTGACATTGAAGTCTATAGGGACTTCAGTATCTAATATGGATATGAGGTTCCAACTTGTCATGGTTATGTGTAGAGATTGAGGTCACAACATAGGGTCGTGAGTGCTCAATTATTTAGCACTTGGAGCAAAAGGATTATAAAATAATTTGGGTATCCAAAAATATGGGTGTTCAAAAGTGTCCTTGTTAAGAAGGGACCTAGATTATGGATTTGTTGCATAAATCATTTAATACATGGTCCCAGCACAAGGTTGTGTGGGTTTGATGGTCGAGCCCTTGGAGCTAGTCAATGAATCTAGGTATCTAGTGTTTCAGAGCATGTGCCCACTAAAGAAATGACCCATATTATAGATCTTCTGAAAAAATTGTTTGGAACATTGTCCTAACACTTGGTCACAACATGAGATTAATGGTTTAGCCTGTTGTGCTGAGCAATTATAAAAGGTTAGAATTTGGGTCATCCAAATATATATTCCTCCCTTGGTATTTTTGTTTGGGGTCACAAATTACTTAAGCCCGTGGTTTTGGCCCATGCTTTCTAGGTGTCCCATAGTATTAGCCCCAAAATGGGATCCAAGGCACACTATCTACCCAGACTACATCTTCATGAGGTATCAGCCCAGATCCTTATACTTTCTATAAATAAATCGAATCAAGATAATCACCCGAGCGAAGTGTTTGGATGTGATGTGATAGAGTAGTGACCTAAAATAGAAAAGTGTGAAGAAGATTAAAGTTTGTGTGTTGAACATGAATAAATCTAAAGAAGAAGTCTAAAAAAAGATGTGTAATATGTGTGAGGAATCAGTCCAAATAGAGTGTATAAGGGTGTTATGAAGTCTTTGATATGGAAAGAAGATTTACACCTGTAATGTTGTGTAAAGTACAAAATATTGTGGCCTAATATGAGCGGGATGAAGAATTTGTGTGGTTAAGTAAAAGTTGTTGTCTGAGACTAACCACTGAAGTAAAAATGTGTGGTGCAACAAGTGAGAGAAGAAATATGTGAGTATATTAGTCATATGATGAGAAAAGTGTAATGATAAAGTTGTAAAGTATAGAATAAAGAGAAAAGTGTAGAATCATGAACAAAAGAGCATAACAAGAACACATAATTATTCAGGGGATTTGTGTCTCCTTTAAGTTGGTGCCTATAAATTAGGGGATTGGTGTCTCCTTCAAGTTCATTCCTGTAAATGAGGGGATTGTTGTCTCCTTTAGGTTGTTGCCTTTAAATTAGGGGATTGGTGTCTCCTTCTATTTGGTGCTAGTAAATTGATGTAATATTGGGTTTGTTCCTACAATAATTATTGAAGTAAGTTTTATGGTTTTCTCCCTTTAAGGGTTTCCACGTACATCTGGTGTCTTCATGTGTTGCTTGTGTTTGATGCATTATACAGTTTTAATTGTTTTAAAAGTGTTAATTGGCTACTATCTTGATTCACATGCCCCCCCCGACCTCCTTCTCAGTATAACCTTAATTCCAACAATTGGTATCATATCAACATTTGAAGTACTTGTAACAACTTGTAGATCAGTAAGTAGTCCAAAAGTAGAGTAGAGGATAGTATAGATTGTATAAGTCAAAGTACATAGGAAGGAGCTAATATAGCATATCCCAAGACTAAATCAAAGAATGCTTAAGTTAAGGAAAGCGACAATAAAGACAAATTGACACTTCAGACAGGAAAAAGGAAAGAAAGAGACATGTTGAGGGGGAGAAAGTCAAATATGAATTTGAGTGTTGATAGGGGGTATTCATTCTTCAGTCATATTAGAGAAATTGCACTTAAGCAAAGGACCTTTAGCTAGAAAAAATACATGAAACATCTCAAAGGAAAGATAAATGTTTGGAGCACATACAAGCAAATAAAATGGCAGATGAGAAGAACCATATGGAAGAATGTTGATATTGGCAATTGATACACAACACAATATTAGGGGTAGTAGTCTATCAATGAGACAAAATTTCATAAATAGAGTATTTGTTGCCAAAGAAAATCATGTTGTTGATCAAGGGAATCAAGTTGTAATCAAAGGGACAAGTTGCAAATAAAAGAAGGGTTACACATGAAGAGAGGCACGGGTAAAAGGAAGCATAAGCATAGGGAGAGTAACCTAAAAATCAAGTAGGAGACGAGAAAATGTTACATGCTAAGCTATAAGGACATAGCCTTAATAAGGAAATCTTAGATGTAGTCACAACCATAAATAAAATCCATCTCTATTTATTGAAGGGGGAGAATATGCAGTGATAAGGAAAGATCGCAAACGGGGGGAATCCTCGACCCAAAGAACAAGTAGCCAGTTTTAGCCATATTTATTCCTTTGGCATTGATGTCAAAGGGTAGAATTATGCAAACATAGTAAGAACTAACTAATTAAGCATACATGAGCAGAGCCAACAAATAGGGGGAGTCCAGTTATTCTCAACAGTAATACATCAATTACTAGACAACCTTGGCTTACTTTGTACAAATAGGTTATGCATTTCTAAAGTTTAACTATGCATCTCTTATTATTTTTGCACATCATACTAAATCTATTATGATTGAAAATGCAAAATTAAGTATAAGATTATGTAAAATGAATTAAAAAATCATTTTAAACTTGAAACACTAAAATAGAATGAGTTTTTAGAATTGTACATGCATTTTAGTGTATCTTGGAAATCCCTTTGGTTTTACAAGGCAATTTTTAACCTTTATGCACAACAAATAGTTTTTAGTAATTTCCAATGGTAGGGTAAATTTTATCCATATTGTTCAAACTATCTGATATCTTTTCCAATGGATGATTTTTTTAGGATATTCAACAAACAATATTAAAAGGCAATAAACCAATCATTTCCCTACTTCTTGCCACATGTTACACTTTAGTATGCATAAATTAAGCCCCAAGGTGCCAAACCCACCCATGAGATCAATACCTTACTAATGTGGAAATGTCATATCGTTTCCAAATGTCAACTATAACACACCAATTCCACTGTTAAACTATTATTGTACATTGATTTATAGGTTGGTGACCCGAGTTATATTATGTGTCATGCGTGCCCATGTAAATATGTTAGATATATTTTGGGGCCAACATGTTGAGTAATGTATGTCGGTTTTTGGATAAAGTGACCGGAGGGCCAAGGTTGTAAAAATGATGTAACTATTGTACATATTTTTATAATATTAAAATAAGTTGACTATGGAGCCCACTCCACAGAGAAGAGTATAGGGGGCATAGAAACACTACAGTGACAAAAAATGGGTTGTTGTGTTCGGTGTTGGTGAAAAGGGGCCCATGTGACTTCAATATGTGCCATGTGGAAGAAAGAGGTCATGCAATTATGAGAAGTATATAATTGTCTAAAATGAGATGGGGGTATTATATTATGCTTATTATCTTTGTACTCATATGGTTTTGAGCAACCAACTGGAGAACCTCAAGCTTGGGTTTTAGACCAACTCAGAGTTGTTTCGATTTATGGCCTGGAAGGGTGCTTGGAAGCCCTGAAATCAACACAAGGTCCTAGAACATTATGATAAGAAGTTTATGGTTGGACATAAGGCACTCTGGAAAGTAGGAATCGCAGAGGGTTTGGAAGGGCTCACAGAAGGGTGTACCACTTGGGTGCAAGTTTAGGGGAAGCAGAGTGTAGTGGTTGGAATAAGTTCCTGGTTGGTCATAAGGCATCATGGAAGGTGGACACCGTAGAGGGTTTGGAAGGGATTGGAGAAGGGTGTGCCACTTAGGCACAGGTTTGAGGAAGTATAGCGTTGTAGTTGGAGTTGTGACTGTTGGGTTGGTGCCTTAGCCATGGATATGTTGATATTTCAAGATCTCACTGTTGCCTATGGAGTTTCAGCCCCAACTCGAGGGTGACACATGATTGAGACTGATAAACCAATAGGTCTATGACTGGGTGGAACATGGAAAATTAGCAGTCAGATGCTTGTCTCATTTCAGATAAGTGTTCATGTTTATTGTTATTATTTTCTATTCCTTTTTCATGAATTAATGAATTATGTTAGAAACTCTAATTTTAGGGTTTTGGGTTATAATATTTATAATTCTCTTGTATTCTGATGTGATTGTTCACACATATTCGTAATTATTGGTTAAGGTGATGTTAAATGGTTTTTTATGTTATTTTATGTGTATAACTATGGTTAATTTTCTGACCATGTGTAGTTTAAATTGTTATAAACCCTAGTTTGGGTTTGGTAATTATGATTATACATAAATTATTCAGTCGTGCATGAGTTTGGTATGTTGCAATTTCTTGAGTGTAAGTTGATACTATGTTTATCGGATGTTGAGTGCTAATTAAAATTATCGTGTATGACTCTAGGTTGATGTGTATAAACCCTAATTCTATGTAATTGGTAACAGTTGAAGCCTTGCGTGTTGGAATTTCTAAGTTTAACCCATTAGAATTTATTCTTGTACTATCTGGTTTATTTCTTCCTACTTATTTAATTGATTAACAAGTTATTTACCATGTAAATATTGAAAATAAACACAAGTACAGTATCAACATCTATAGAACATCAATTGAAAGAAAACAAGCACACAAGTGACACCGTTGTTTTTGGACCAATGTCCCCAGAAAAACCCAATGCAAGAAAATCGATGTAACTATTATTACTTCAATTTATCTTAGTACAACCAGGTTCCTAAACCGGCTCACCCGACAGAGAAAAATATATGACGACAATACCTTTATATTTGGAAACAGGTATTCAGAAACATTGTCCCACGAAACCCTCTCCAGCACAACTGAAGCTCAATGTTGACCCTTCTGGCATCTGCGTCAACCCTAGGACCCTCTGCATTAGCCCTCTGAGGCACTATGCAGCCTCTAGGAGCCTCTGTGTCACTCTCTCTACCCTATGCGTGGATGACGCAGTCTCACTGGGCTCTGCTCTGCCTCTTCTGGACTTTGTGTAGCCTAGAATGGCTACTGCTCTCGCTCTCTTTGCTTTTGTGATGGTCCTAGTATTTTCCCTGCCTCTCTGCCTCGTACTTACTACCCCTCACTGCTGATCACTAATTCAACATTGCTTAGCAACCCTGCTCTAGCAAAATGGATGACTAATCACTCTGGTGTGTTCTCCAACTGACCCTCAAGCCTCCTCTTATACTTTTCTCGTTGGTCCTTCAAAGGCTGAGGTTAAATCTCTAATCAACGGCTAAGATTATATTTGGCTTGATCCATGACTTTTGGAACCTTCTAACCCAGTTTTATATTAATACCCATTAATATTTTATTTTTCCTAAGTTAGACTAGGAACTCCATTAAAAATATTAATTTTTAATATCTTCCAAACTATGTACAATATATCCAAACCATTTCTAGGTCTTGGAGATCTCATGTGTTTTAGCCTCTCCATCAATTTTCATGGCTATAGCACATCCGATGCTACCCAAAATAAACACTCCCTTTTAGTGAGGATTGTGCTCTAGTAATACTCCACACTGAGCATCACTCTGATTATATGGCATTGGTACCTGTGTTGATGCTAAGCCTCCCTGCCCAGCACCCTCTGCACTGCTTCCCATGGCCCTGACATTGCCACTGCTACATCCGTACGGTAACTCCCTTTGCATCCATGTTGCTGCTAGTTCATCTTCCCAACACTGCATCTACACTACATCCCCTCTCATCAAGCTGCATCGTGCTACTGCATACTGCTACTGCACTGCAACTCAGTTACTAAGCAGTAAGTAAATGATCCACCCAACTTCTGACATCCCTGTTAGGCTAGAAACACTCTCGATGCTAAAGCTCCCTCTGCCGCTAACAAGTTCTCCCTCTACTGACCTCTCCTTTGCTGCAACAACTCCCTACATCTTGCACTGTTGCACACCTCTCTGTGCCATCCTGCATTGGTGCAACACTCTTGTGCCTCTCTCACTGTTGCAGCCTTCTAGCCTCGCGCTGCCCGGGGACTCCTGCAATGTAGCACTCTCTGTCGCTTCATCTGCATCTGTCTCTACCTACATCCGCCAGTCTTGCTACTCCTCTTCGAGGCTCCCATAGTAAGGTATAATCCAAGAGGTTGGATACCTCAAGGATCCTGCCCCTCGTCGCTTGTAGTCCTCCTGACTACAGCTCGATGTCTCCCCACTTATTCTCAAGTGGCACATGAGCACTTATGGCACAATCATCCTCCTCCTTAACTTCTTTCTCCGCCTTTGCAGGTGTTTCCTTTGAGTTCGAAGCCTCTCCCTTGCTCTTCTTCCTGGGACACTGGTTCGCAGAATGACCTAATTCCCCACAATGGAAGCACTTGACCTTGGAGAGGTCCTTTTCTTCCTCTTCTCCTGCTTTCCTACAGATGCTAAAGCTACATCCTCTTCTTCCTCCTTCTTGATTCTGACCCCTTTTCTGCTACTCCCCGCCTTGGTCAGCCGTGTGATTTCTTCTTGACAAAGAGCCGCCCACAGTTCTTCCCAATCTGAAAGACTCGTCCTACCCAGTATGCTCTGGACAAATACCTCCCAATCCCCAAAAACTGCATTCAGTGTGGTCCTCACCATCAATTCCTCATCCAGCATGGCCCCTATGGAAGTTAGCTAGTCACGGATCTCCTTCAAGCAACTGAGGAAGACATCTATCTGCTCCCCCTTCTACTTCTAGTATGCCCTTAGCTGATTCTCCAGGAGCATCTTCCTCTGCATGGAAGTATGTTGGTATAATGTCTTTAAGGCATCCCACATCTCCTTTGTTGTTTCCTTCTCGGCAATATGTGGTACCACATGATCCTTGACCCCATCAAGGATGATGCACCTAGCCTTTGCCATTGCCTCCTCATACCTTTCATTAGCTACCGAGTCAACTGGGACAGCTATCACTCTCGTGACGAAGTC
Organism: Pinus taeda; assembly: GCA_000404065.3. Taxonomy (NCBI): domain Eukaryota; kingdom Viridiplantae; phylum Streptophyta; class Pinopsida; order Pinales; family Pinaceae; genus Pinus; species Pinus taeda. The sequence continues at coordinate 93,218 of APFE030940093.1, forward strand.
CTTGAGGCAATGTCTGTCTAAAATGGACAAGATCTTGGCCATCCAGACCACAAAGTTAGATGCTCTGTTGAGCCTATCCTGATCTCTCAGCCCATTCACGACAATCTTGTTGCTCTTCTTTCGACTCCTCCAAGTTTGTGTGCTTCCCTCCTGGAAGTCCTCTGTTCGACTCCTGCTGAGTCTCTCAACTTACTGTGTGGAATTTCTTAGTTCGACTCCCTCTGAGTCTCAATTTCCCTTTTGGAAATCCTTCTGCCAATGTCAAGTTTCCCCACTCCAATCGTTTGTGGAATTGCAACACTGACCCAAATTCCTTGGCTAGAAATCTGCCTCGGTAGCAACTCCCTCCTCCTTGTTCTTTCCCTATTAGGTATTGTTCTAACCACAGTACCCCACCAGCTTCGTTCCGCAAATTACCACAGCATCCTATGCCCAAGCAACTAAAGGATTGAGCCACTTGGCTCTGCGTAATCCCGACACTAGGAAATCAGCTCCCCTAGTGAACTGCATCAACCCTCCTGGCCTATTCATGGCTCTACATGAGCCTGATTCTGCCTCCCTTAGCCTCTGCGCTACCTTTCTCTGGCCCGGAATGATGACACAGTCCCTCTCCTTCACTCCTTCCTCTGTTGCCTTCTACGAGGATCAGCTCTGTCACTCAAGACAGCTGAACCTGCTGCAAATGCTCTGCTCAGATGATGCCTTCTATTATCCTGTGATCTGCAACCACGCTCTGATACCATGTTGGAATTTCTAATTCTAGCCATTAGAAATTCTTCTTGTACTATCTAGTTTATTTCTTCCTACTTGTTTAATTACTTAACAATTTATTTACCATGTAAGTACTGAAAATAAACACAAGTACAGTATCAACATCAACAGAACATCAACTGAAATAAAACAAGCACACAAGTGACACCGTTATTTTTGGACCAATGTCCCCGGAAAAACCCAATACGAGAAAATCGATGCAGCTATTCAGAGGGTTATATTATTATGCAGTTTATCTGAGTACAACTGGGTGCCTAAACCAGCTCATCTGACAGAGAAAAATATATGGCTGCAATACCTCTATATCTGAAAACAGGTATTCAGAAAACCTGTCCCACGAAACCCTCTCCAGCTCAATTAAAGCTCAGCGCTGGCCCTTCTGGCCTCTGTGTTAGCCTCCTTCTGACTTGCATCAGCCTCAGGACCCTTTATGGCATCCCTTTGAGGCACTCCACAGCCTCTGGGAGCCTCTGCATCACTCCCTCTGCCCTCTGCATGGATAACGCAGTCTCTCTGGACTCTACGCTACCTCTTCTGGACTCTGCATAGCCTGGAATGGCTACTGCTCTCACTCTCTCTACTTCTATGCTGGTCTCCCAGTATTGCCCCTACCTCTCTGCCTCGTACTCACTATCCCTCACTGTTGATCACTGATTCAACTTTGCTTAGCAACCCCGCTCTAGAAAAATGAATCACTGATCACTCTAGTGTGTTCTCCAACGAACCCTCAAGCCTCCTCTTATACTTTTCTCGTAGGTCCTTCAACGGCTGAGATTAAAACTCTAATCAATGGCTAAGATTATATTTTACTTGATCCATGACTTTTGGAACCATCTAACCCAGTTTTATATTAATACCCATTAATATTTTATTTTTCCTAAGTTTAGACTTAGGAACTCCATTAAAAATATTAATTATTTTAATATCTCCCAAACTAGGTACAATCTGTCCAACCCATTTATGGGTCTTGGAGATCTCATATGCTTTAGTCTCTCCACCAATTTTCATGGCTAGAGCACATCTGATGCTACCCCAAATCAACATTGCATTGATGGCTTGTTAATTATACCTATTTTAATGGGTTTAATGCTAGGGCTAAAACCCAGGTGACAAAATTACAAGAGGGTTTGCTCAGAATTACAAGGGCTCAAGTACTAAGTTAGGGTTTAATAACTAGAACCAAGAATTATATGCTTCTAGCAACACATTTAGTGAATTCAATTGTTGAATTTTGTTTTCTTTGGTATGCAACATTGCCCGGCTTGGATCGGGGACATTACACAAACCATAGTGGCATGTCACAAGGTGTTGGTTGTTTATGATGAGGTGGCATGTGTAGCTATAACTTCATCGAATCAAATTCTAACTTCTTATTATGATCGGAAATCACCAAAACTTAGATAAATTTAAAGGAACCAAAGAGAAATAATAACAAAAAATTGATATTTATTTAGTAATTTTAGTACGGTTGATTTTATTTGTACTTTCGAAACTACCTATTGGATTTGTACACCATATGTATTAGTGTATGAGCTCTAGACATAGTTATGACCCTCAAAAGTTTCATTATCATATGCAACATCAATATTTGTACAACTAACACATGCCAGACATGTCCACATATCACCATCACATTATACCTTGTCATCTAATATGTTGTAGTCTTACACCCATGTGTCACCATTGCATTGTGCCACCTACACATGGCAGAAACATTAGCCCCAGTCACATATAGATCTAGGAAAATCCTAAAAGACCATTTTACCAAAAAGTTGGATTTCTAGATTAATGAATGCCATATCCGAAATTTTTTAAAAGATGGGAACACCCCAACATATTCAAAAGAAAATTCTAAAAATATCGTTTTTAAAAAGAGTCGGATTTCTAAAATTTGGGCCACACATTATCTTCTCCATGTCATACCTACGATGATGGCACAACATAATTTAATCACCACAACAACTCTTACATACTACAATTCCACATAAGCACACCATGTTGACACACCACATCCTCATACACATTGACATGCCACATATACATGACGAGTTAGTGTACCACATCACCAAAAGGTTTGAGACTCTTCCATGTGGAATCCACATTATATGCAACTTACCTAGAATCTAAATCTAGGTTTTTCCATAAAGTCCACTTATTAGAAATTATGGATGTCTAGACTTACAATGCCAACGATATTTTGATGCCCAAACTTCAGAACTTAACACAATGGGATCAAGGTAACTCAAATATCTACAAGATCAAAGTAAAATGATGATCCTCATTATCCATAGTACGAGGCATTCCTCTAGTAGATAACTTTGGAGAACCTTCCATGGGATGGAGTTATCTACAAATTAATAAAAAAAAAAAAAAAATTATAATACTAGACTTTTTGCTTTCTATCTATAGCAAGGAGATCCTTTTCATGAAATAAGTCTTGCAATCTAACCTTATCAATGTCATTTTAGTGCTTATAGCTCCAATTAAGGCTATTAAGGTGATTATGTATCTACAAAACAACTTCTTATGGAAGGATATATGTTTTAAAAAAGATTTCCACTCTTAACCTAGAAAGAAATATGTTGTTATAAATTGCAAGAGGGTCTGAGCATTTTCTAGATGAATCTCATAAATAGAGCACTAAGTGGTGAAGTAATGTGGATGGGTTAAGGAATATAGTTCTTTATAGTCACATTGTGCATGAGAAATACTCTCTTGGACACACACATAGAACTCCTAAGGGGACCTTATAGTTGGTACAAAGTAAAAAAAAAAGCATCAATTTAGCTCAAAAAATCTAGTTTTGGGGCTTAAGGATGGTCACTATACTTTGTTTTGGGAAGATGCCTTGGAAAAATTTGAACCCCTAAGAAATCTCAAGATATCAAGGAAATTCAAGCTAAATCTATGAATGTTGCCTTGAAGTATGTGTATCACCATTGATCATCATCTTAAGAGGCTTAGGACTACTTCCACTGTACTTTAATTATCTCGCCCTTGAGCAATAACACCAAGGCATGAGAGAGGAAAACAAAACCTTGTGGAAGGAACATAAATGAGAGTCCTCTAAATGAAAGAAGGGGTACGCTTCTTAAGTTGGAGAATTCACCTCTAAGTACTTATACCTAGGCTATGTTATAGGTTATGGGTGTATTTTTAATGTTTTTTTCAAAGTCCCTTGGATCACCAAGGAAATGATAGTGAATATTGGTACACCCAAGGATGGATCTCACTAGAAAATGGAGGATGAGATAACTACTCTAGAAAATTTCTTGATTACAATCTTTATATAAAGAGAAATAGTGGCATAGTGGGATCAAGGCAACAATGGATATAATTGAGAGGAATGCTACCTAGCAAACAATAAGGACCAATCTATCATTAGCACCACAATTTAGTGTGGTTTCATTACCGCCAATTGTTGACATATTGGGCAATAATGTTATGGTTGGTCTTATATTACACCATATTTGTATAAGTGACATACAATTTGAACACACTACAACATATGAACTAATATTTCTTGTGGATCTCCCCTCTTGGAATATACTAGCTATATTTTCTTTAATATTTGAAAATATTACTTGTCAATGTGATGTGGATGAATTTCATTCGCTCATGAATACAAACCTTAGCCAAATTAACAAAACGAATATCATTGAGCCATATGGTCAAAAAAAATTGTGATCCAAGCTAACCAAAGAAGATCCCATCAACATTCAAATTATGGAAACCATTCATATGGTTGTAATTGTAGAAAAATAACTTGAAAATTGAAAGAGAAGATCCCATCCAAAAGTATTATTTGGTTGATTCCATACAAAAGGATGCATTGGAAAAAAACTCAAGGAATATAAGGCCTACCCAAATAGGAGTTCAAACTTGAGTGACAAAAGACAAGGTTCGTCAAAAGGGACAAGTTTCTTGATATAAGATCAAACAAACAAATGACTCTAATGCGTTGAATAAAATGTCTATCAAAGTTGAGATATTATCACTGATTGCAAAGAAAAGGGTCAACAGATCAAGAAGAAACTGAGTTATTATGTTAAGACATTATGTTTACCATCCCTCAATACCTGTGTCTTCAACTTCTCATTATCTATACAATGTTGAACACATATAACAATTCTTTTCACGATACCATATAAGAGTTTGGCATATTGACCTAGTGTCTCTTGGAAATTCATGTGAGAAGATATTGGTCTGATTATATTCCTAATGGTTACATCAAAAATGAATACAATGATTGTGTGATGAGCAAATTGAGATGCTTTGAATTGTGTACAAGCTGCATCTGGCATTTTCAATGCATACCTGCAATATTTTGATGTAACGAACAAAAGTGGGATGAGCATACTAAATGGATACTTTCGAAAACTAGCAGTAGCAGTTTTTAACACAAGAGGATATGCTTGGAGATGATTTTTATTTCTCAGATTGGAAACTAAAAGTTGATCATTTTCAGAGGATCATTTAATGTTATAATGTCTACAATTCGTGTCTATTATGCAAGTCGGATCTCCAAAAGATGTGTCCATTATGTTATCACTCAGATTTTCCTTTGAAGTTATGGGAAGAAGGAAAGGATCTGAGGTAACCACAAATCAATCTTTTAAGTATAGAATCTAGCCAATCTGTACTCAGAGAGGGCTCTCTCTTTATGATTTAGCTTTTTTTGAAATATTTTAGGCTAGTTATAAATGTTCAAGGTGGTTGTTTTGTTTGAGAATGGTGGAGTTCTGAAACAAATGGGCAAACTAGGCTTTTAGGTCATTGGGCTATGGAGTCAAACAGGGATGGTTTACTGGAATAAGTCAAATTGCTGAGGTAGGATTTCAACAGGCAGGATAACAGAGTAAAAACGAACTTTGTGGTTCGAATGGATGATAGTTCTACTCAAAACTAGAGGGCAATCAAGAATCCTCAAGTTAGGATTAGAAAGAGGAAAGGAAGATAGGTCAACCAGCATAAGGCAATTAACAATCCTATATCAGGGACTTATTCGAGAAAAGTATAGGGATAGAGGAGCAGTTAAGAATTCCTTTACCGAAATAGTTTAGAAGAAAACATATAAATGGTATATTGTTGATAGCAGAGAGCAATAATGCTGATTCGGATATACTTTGACTATTTTACCATTTAGATTTCAGATGCATGAAACATTGAAAAATATAGAAAACACATAAAATCACAAGGATAGAATACTTGTTTGCAATTAGACTACACGAGAATCTGATGAAATGTCCTCAACTTTCATTCCTTTTCCAGCAAAATCCAGATTTTATTTACTACAGCTTTCTTAACTTTACAGCATAGACTTACAGAGATGTTATAGAATCCACCCTCAATACTTCGAATGGAGAAGTATTTATACAAAAATTACATCAAAATATCTCATAACTACATGAGATTTATTCTAGGTAATACAAATATCTCTTACAAAAATATAGAGACAGGTGTAAAATTGATTGTTGTTGTCCCTTTATTCATGGAAGAGCTGGAAGTTGAAGCTTGAATTTGCCTCTTATTGTTGCTTTGGTAATTGTGTGTTGGATTCTTGTTTACTTTTCCCTACTGATACTCTTTACCTGTTTACTGATACTCTTTACCTCAGTGAATATTTTCTTTTACCTCAGAGTTACCATAGTGACTTACAGGATTACGAGCATATCAGCCCACCAATCTTCATTGGCTATCTTCATGCTGATCAATTTTCTGTATATTTCATCAGCCTCAATGTGCTTTGCAAAATTGAGTTGAGCTGTGAACAAGTGTTTCACTTCATGCTCAATATAGAAAAGGTTTTCTAAGCCATCATATAACACTTTTCCTGAGGGTAGTGCTTTCACTGTTGAAGTGTTGGCTTGATTTCTGGCCTGTTGGTGCAGTATGTCAATGTAGTCTTCATGCCTCATCAGCTTGTCATTTATGACCAATAAATTTGGAAGTCCTTTCTCTCTCAGAATGTTATATTTTATCACAAACTAATCAATGTCTTCTTGGATACTTTGACATCTTCTTTCCAGGTTAAGCATCAAGTTCTTTTTGGTCAAAACTCTCTTGATTTCAAAGATGGTACCAGTTCGGTCTTCTATATCTTTTTGTTCCAGTTCTTCCCTGCTTTGGCTATTCAAGAAATTGATTAATTGGATTGCCTCTTCAGGTTTCTCCCCCAATTCTTCCCTGGTCTTTTGTATATCCTCTGTAGCTAGTTTCATTAAATCAATTTGTTCAAAGATAATCTGAATAGAAGACAAAATATCATTAATGCAATTAATGATATTGGTCCATAAAATCTCTCTGATATCTCTTAAGGGCTTTTCAAATGTTAAGTCCTTCTCTAATGTTTTTATTCTATCAGTCATCCTTCTGTTCTTTCTTTCTTCTTCAGTGTTGTTATAGACATTTTTGGGCACTTCAACCCCAATCATAAATGTCCATAAAATGAGGGCTCCTAAGTCCCTAAAAGTGTTGCTTCACTGCCTAAAAGAACAAGGTGAGCTGATTACATCATCTCCCAGAAGTTCTCCACTAAAAATTGCTCATAAATGGTCAAAACTGGACCATACTGAAAACCCAGTGCAGAGGGTGTGATGCATATCACCTTCCCAATGTACAAGGTGTGATGCATACTGAATTGCTCCTCTGTAGGGCACGATGGTCGGGAATGGACAAATGGCAGGGACAAAATGTGAGGTGGAAGATCATAAAATCTTCCAGAATCTTCCCCTCTGACACTTGCCTCTCTGTTTTCAACCAGGGATGAGTAAGAGATCATCATTCTCCAAGTGGAAGCAGGAACTATCAGAGAGAGGACACTAAT
>APFE030940093.1:112340-147570 GCA_000404065.3 Pinus taeda
ATATAGTTTTTTTTCCCAAATTCTTTTATAGTTTATGAGATAATTTTTTTAACATTTTTTATTTTTTATTTTTGTCTTTTCTATATGTATTTTTATATATGTTTTTTAGAGACAATTATGTCATGTGGATTGAAATTTAATTAATGATGTATAAATATGTAGAATATTGAAAATTCAAAATATCAACCTTCTTTTTTTAATATGCGAAACAATAAAAACCTCACTACAAAAAAATAAAATAAAAAAAAAAAAAAAAATGAAGAAGAAGACCACTTTCAAAGTTATGAAATTTACAAAATAATTATTTACATTTCATACATTATAAAATTAAAAGTAAAAAAAAAAGCCTCTTAAAAAAGGGCATGGTGTACAATTACCCCTTTTTAAAATCAACATCAAAATCACTACCATTCTAAAACACAATGTACATAAAAAAAATTATAGTGCCAAAAACTATGCTCTTAAAAAAACATGTGTGTTTTGCATCACCCATTTTCAAAATCGGGTCACTTTTTTGCTATCTCTACAAAACGGGTAACAGTATGGGTTCCCGTTTCAAAGTTTACATTGTTATCAATGGTTTACTGTAGAGATGTGCAAGAAAAGTTGGAATTTCTCATAGCATTTGCCAAATTCCAGAAGGCGAATAATTGCTTTTGTGTTGGTTTCCAAGGCAACATCATATGTTTAATGGAGTATTAAGTTAATTGTATTTATAGTTAGTTGACTAGAAAAAATACCATCATAGATATTATATTTATAAAAACTCGTTCTTGCATAGATATTATATTTATAGAAAGTCATGCTTGGAGTGGCTTAGATATATATAGTTTTGTCTAAGATTAGACCACATGATTTGTGAGGACCAAATTTGAGAACCAAGTCTCCCTACCTAACAGTTGGACGACATGCTCGAGACTTAAATATATATTTTGAATAAAATGAAAAAAAAATCTTATGAAAAAGATATTTACCTCTACATAACCATAAAAACTCTTAATTTGTAAATTGGATTTGTCATAGTATCACCTCAAAATACCATGAATTAATTATATGACATGCTTAAATAATATTATAAATTAATATGTAAACGCTCAATTCTACAATTTTAGTTGGGTTTTGAACTTCAGGGAGATCGGAGCAGGTTAGGGTTTCAATTTGCTTCACAGTATTTGATCCTCTCTGAACAAAAAGAGACCTGCAAAACCTAAGCTTCTTTGAAAACCGCACAACTTCTCTTTCAGGCCCACTGATATGGGTCCCCTTCCCTGGGAGGTCGCAAAGCCTCCCCCAAGTAGCAGTAGCAAGATCTAGATTCAAAATGAGATTGAACAGGATATTGACATGGCAGAACCCATCAACAATGTACAACAAACTGAACTAGCAGAGCAAGGGAAACAAAAATCACCATAGGACGCAGAGGTACTGCCTCCAATTTAGCAACAAGATAATCTGACATTGAACGGAGAATTCCTCAAAGCCACCTCGACCACATGCAAACCTACTGTAGTAGAGAGACCCAAGATTGAACTACTTGGGCATTGGATTAATGCCCAAATCCAATTTATGAAGGACCACACTCTCATAGGGAAATTTATTGGCTTCTGGCCAACAGAGAATGCCTTGCAAGGATGGGTTGCGGCCAAATGGAAACCCAAAGGACATGTGACCCTGCAACTTGGACCTAAAGGTTTCTTTATGGCTATCTTCAACCGCATAGGAGATTGTAATATAGTCCTAGATAGAGAGCCATATTTCTTCAACTCCGTCGGCTTGTATCTCAGAGACTGGATTGAAAGATTCAATCTGGACAAAGAATATTTTAGTTGGGCGCCTGACTGGATACACCTGTACTCACTTCCTTTAGAATACTGGGATGAAGAATCTCTAAAAGACATTGGAAATGGCCTGGGTGACTTCATCAAGATAGCCAAAGAAATGAACCTAAGAAGGTACACTTCCTATGCTCACATCTTTGTTTACATGCATCTCGACAAGGCACTTCTAGACTCGATAAGTCTTTATCACGATGATTTTGAATGGATTCAGCCAATAAACTATGAACATGTACCCTTTCGATGCAGAAAATGCCATGCTCATGGCCATGTTTTTTGTGACTTCTCCCTAAATGTTAAACCCCATCCCTAGGCCTCCACTGAAAAAACTGATGAGGAAGGATTTACTAAAGTCAACAATCATAAAAGGCACCACAAAAAGTCCACTTCAGGTTCCAAAAATCCCACAACCATCTCAAACCTACCCTGCACCAGTAACAACTTTGACATCTTAGCTCAATCAACCTCAAAAGACATTGAAACCCCGACCCTTACCAAATATATTCTCATGCCATCTAGGGTAATTCAACCCTCAATCTCTCAGCAAGACCCAAATCCATCTCAGCCCTTAACAAGCCCAACAGCAAAACCCACCAAGGAATCCAAATCGGGGTTCAATGGGAAGGAAATGATTATCTCTCACCAGGAACCACTCCATTCAAATGACTTGCTAGCACGAAGTAGTGAGCCCAAGCATATGGAAGAGGAACCTGAAAGTATTGACATTGGGGATCTATACATATTCAGTCTTGAGTAAGATTTCAAAAGGAAAGAGTATGATAAATTCCTAGACAGACAACTAGAAAGTTTGGAGGTGATCCTCTCTATAGCACACTAGTAGTAAACTCTAGGGATTCAACCAGGTAGTCAATGGGATGGAAAAAAACCTTCCCAAAGATACCAAGAAATGGGGAAGAAAGACAGACCTGTAAAGAACCATCATCATTGGAGAAATGTTGGTGGAGTTAGGAAGATACTCCAAGTTAACAAAGTACTACAGGCCGCTACCCAATCTTGAATCATGAAGCTCACATCTTGGAATTTAAGAGGGTTAAATAACCTTGTGAAGTACAGAATGATCAAAAACATGATACAACAGGAGAAACCTCGCATATTCTTCATGCAAGAAACAAAATGTAATGGTAACACCATAGGCATCATTCTCACAAAGGCCTGGCTAGGAAGCTAGTCAGTGGCATGGACGCTTCAGGAACCTTAGGGGGACTAGCAATAGCATGGGATACCCAAGCTATCTTGCTCTATGACTTTCATGCAAACCATAATCTCATTCAAGAAACTTTTCACATTATTGGAACCAATATTCATGGACATATCACCAATGTCTACTTTCCTCAGGATGTTGTGAACAAACTGGAAATGTTGAGCAAAATTGAGAGGATCAATGCCAACAGAGCACATCCTCTCTGGATTGCACGGGGTGACTTTAATATGATCACTAAGCTGGAAGAAAAGAGTGGAGGCCAAGTTAGACTAGAAATGGAAAGTGGCCATGTTAAGGACTTCATAAAAAATAACTGGCTCATAGATCTGCCTTTTAACAACGAAATTTATACCTGCAACAATAAATGATCAAGCTCACAGCAAATTGCCTTGAGGTTGGATCGATTTTTGATATTTGACAATGAAATCCATGTAGGAGGAGACTTTACTGCCTCAATTTTGCCACTTTCAGGATTAGATCACTGGCCCATTTCTCTGCAATGGCAAAGACCTAGCAACTCCACCAGAAGACTATTATGCTTTGAAGCATTTTGTCTCACCCACCCAGACTTCGGTAATATGATCAATTCCACTTGGAAAAGTTTCAAACCCCTAGAAGGATAAAAAATGTATCAATTTCAACAAAGGCTCAAGCATCTCAAAGCATATATCAAGCAATAGAATCAAATGACCTTCAAAAATATCTTCCAGGCCCAAAAATCTATGGCTCAAGAAATGATGGAAATTCAGTAAACTATAATTATTGTGGAAGAACAGAAACTTTAACCAAAAAAGAATAGAACCTATAGAAGCAACTGTATGAAATAAGAAATCAAGAAGAGATCCTTTGGAGACAGAAATCCAGAGTAAAGTGGTTAAAAGAGGGAGAGTGAAACACAAGATTCTTTCATCATACCACCATTCAAAGAATAATGCATGACAACATCTCTCAAATCCAGAATTAGCAGGGGGAAATGATGGAACAACACAAGGATATTGAAAGAGAAATACTCCAGCATTTCAAAAACGTTCATCAAGAACCACAAATTAATAAACAACCAGTAATAGAACGAATCATCTAGCATATCCCTAAAATTATCATAGATGAACATAAATAGCTACTACTTAGACCAGTTACTCTTTTGGAAGTTGAAACCGTAATGAATCAACTCAAAGAGGGGAAAGCTCCAGGACCAAATGGATTTACCTCTAATTTCTTTCATAAATTCTAGGAACTCATCAAATTCGATGTTTGGTAGGTAGTGGAAGAATCTAGAAATTTGCATTGGATGCTTCCATCTCTAAATGCAACCTTCATAACACTCATGCCCAAAGAAAAGCATTCTATGACCCCGGATAAATTTAGGCCAATAGCTCTCTACAATGTTATCAACAAAATCATATCCAAAGTTATAGTTTCTCACTTGAAACCGCTGCTATCCCTGTTAATATCGCCAAAACAATCGAGATACATAGAAGGACAAAAAATTATTGACGACATAAACCTCACACATGAGATAATCCATTCTTTAAAGCACGGAAAAAAACTAGGTATGCTTCTCAAAATTGATCTCTCAAAAGCTTTTGACAAATTAAGCTAGAATTACATGAAAATAATGCTTGATGGCTTCGGTTTCTCTCCTACTTGGGTCAGATGGGTAATGAATATGATCTCCTCATCCTCTTTCTCTATTTTAGTAAATGGCATTCCCTGTCATCCCTTCCAGCCCTCAAGAGGCATTTGGCAAGGAGATCCTCTCTCTCCCTTTCTTTTTGTATTAATGGATGAAGGGCTAGGTCGTATAATAAATAATGCTCTCCATACTCAGTAGATCTGAGGAATCTCTATCCATGATTCCCCAGCTATCACCCATTAACAGTTTGTAGATGACAACATGCTATTTTGACACATGTTAGTTCAAGAAGCCTCTAAATTTAAATCTTTGCTTGATGAATACTCGGAAGCTTCTGGAGCGAGTATCAACAAAGAAAAATCCCAAATTTTCTTTTTCCACACCCCCCTTTGCACTCAATCCTCTATATCTCACATCCTTGGTTTCTATAAAGCTTCTCTCCCCTACCAATATTTAGGTGCCCGTTTGACTGGCTCTGCCATTAAACATGCATCTTGGCATTTTATCCTCAAAAAGCTAGAAGCTCGCCTTTCTTCCTGGACTTATAGAGCCCTCAACATGGCTAGCCATATGGTGTGGGTTAAGGCCGTTTTACAATTAATGCCTCTTTATCTCTTCTCTGTGTTAACTGCTTTGAAATGGGTACTTAAAAGAATAAAAAACTTGCAACACAACCTTCTCTGGGGATCCTCAGGTCAACATAGAAAATGGGCATTAGTTAAATGGATGATAGTTTGCCTTCCAAACAAATATGGAGGAATGGGCCTCCGGGATCCTCAACATAGAAATTTTGTTATGGGTGCAAGGATATGTTGGAAATGGCTATTAGCATCACACATACCCTGGGCAACACTGTGGACTGCCAAATGTGCAAATAATAGGCCACCAGATGAATTAATCATACTTCTTTCCATTGAAAAGGGATCTCTAATCTGGAATGCAGTTAAACAACATAGCAACATGATTCAGCAACACAGTTTATGGGAAATCAAGGATGGAAGAAAGGCTTGATTCCGGATGGACTCTTGGAATCAACCTCCACATACAGAGGACTAGGAAACACGATAGGAGGAAACTGTCAATCATCATTGGACCCTGGGCCTCAATCAAGCATATGGGCAATGGCTAAATGCAACTTCTATTAGACAAGGAACAAAGCAAATTTATAATGAGTTGGACACAACACTCATGAATTTTAAAATCTAATTCTCAGACAAGAAGGATATCCTGTGATGGGGATATACACCACATGGGAATTTCACTATGAAAGAGGTGTACAATCTCTTAATTAGCCATCAAAATGAAAAAGAACCACTATGGGAGAAAATCTGGTCCCCGGTTATATGGCCCAAAATCTCAACGTTTTTATGGATTCTATGTCACAAAAGGATTCTCACTTGGGACAATATAAGGAAGAAAAGCTTCCATGGGCCTTCTCGATGTCCCAATTGTAGCCAATAGGAAGAGACAATCTAGCACCTTATGGACACATACCATCTTGCCAACAATCTATGGGAAAAAATCGAATTCAGATGTCAAAAAAAAAGCGGAGTTACAGAGGATATCACAAACACATTTAGAAATTAGATAGTTGATCCTTACAAGAGTAGGTTGCTAAACTTATTATGGAAAATTATTCTAGGCCTACTTGTATGGACTTTATGGAAAGAAAGAAACAGGGGAATCTTTAAGAATTAATGTACTCCTCTGGATATCCTATGGAATAATTTTTGCAGCAACCTACAGAAAACCTCGAATCCTTAAAATTGGCATGAAGAGGACTTCCTTACCCTTCCTCAAGAGAAGAATATATGGGAGAATTGGCATCTTTGTATCTCCTAGCTCCATAAACACGCTAGCAACCTTGCTCAAAATTCCAACGCTGCAAGTCACTGGCATCCTCCTTCCCAATGAATTGTACAATTAAACTTTGATGGAGCATCTAAAGGCAACCTAGGTAAAGCAGGTTATGGAAGAATCTTTAAGGATCATGAACGCATACCTCTCCTAATTTTCTATGGATTGAAAGGATGGGATGCAAACAATTCAGTGGAATTAGAAGGATTATGGAAAGGATTGTGCTTGGCTCAGAAACATGGTTTCTTCCCTATAATACTTGGAGACTCACAAATCCTTATCACCATAGTCAATCGCATTCTCCAAGGTACTCATGCCCACAATGTTGCTAGTAGCTGGAGATTAGAGGATCATTTAGAGCTCATTGAGAAATGACTCTTAAACAATAGATCTATCACTTCCCAACACACCAAAAGGGAAAGCAATAAAGTGGCAGATCTCCTGGCAAACCTAGGGGTGAATACTGATCGAGTTCTAAATGTTGGCTCACTTGACATTTTCAATGAAAGCTCACATTTACAGGAATGCATCGATCTGGTGTAGAGAGATGCATAATCACCCCTAGAAGCGGGTGATTAATGATGTCGGTACTGCACAGCTCGTTTGGGCGAACAAGTGGTATGGCCACATGGCCACCCATGCTGATACCAAGATGTCCATTGCCATCATTCATGGCATTTTAATGCTACCTGAAAGCCAAAATTCATTAATGACAGGAGAGAGCCGAGACTACCTACTTTTTGTCTTTAAGATGGAGAATGTTGAGCACCTTTCCCCTATTATGCCTCCTCTTGCCTGGAACTGCCTTCTTGTTGTGGCAGAGCCAAGCTCTCAAATAGCCATGGGGAGATGATGTCAACTCTTCTGCTGCATTGAGATGATTGAAGGTGCTCACTTCTCGCACAACTTGCTTTGCTGCTACAAACTTGTCGCTTCGGCCCTCAAATCTGCCTTTGGCAATTGTATTCCTCACTCCCCTGCCTCCACGAACCATTCCATCCCCTCTCCTACTCCTCCAAGCACCCATCATACCGAAATTCACCAAATGAATATGCCCCACCTGAGGCACAGAATGAGAATCCGCATGGGTAGTAGCAGAGGGAAAGCATTTTTCCCTCCCTTGTTGTCCCCATCCGACTCGACCCAGGAGGATTCCTCCTCCCCTTCGAGAGTTGCCCACAGCATGAGTCAGTATCCCAACACCCGCAGTGGCAAAGGGCAGGCCAAGAGGGTTGGCCTTCAGCGTAATGCAAAAACCCAACTCCCCCATGACGATTTTGTGCCAATTATGAACCCCTATCATTCCACCCAATTTCAATTTAGATGCACCTTGGATCACCCTTGTATAATTGCCACCATATCTGTAGCCCTCAGAGAAGAGCGTCAATGCACTATAGTCCTGGCTAGCATTATTTCGGATAATACTAGCGCTAGCAAGCGAAACACACTTGATAGCAGCTCTCATGGTGACACTCTGAATAGTATGGATGCTGCTTGCTCTGATCTAGAAGCTATGAATAGGATGAAAAACACCTCTGATGGGAATGGGAAGATAACAACTACGACAAGTACTCTAGGTGGAAAGCCACAGATGGAAGCCATGACCAGTGGTCAACAACATGATGTTGAGGACTTGTATGCCTACGAGTGTCTCATCATGGAGAAACCCCTGCCACTTGTTGACACCTAATAGGCTACGACTCATTCTTTAGGTTCTTATGCATCTGGTCACCATGTTAGGGTTCATTTTTGTAATTTTCAGTTGTAATTGTTGTTATATGGGGTCTTTTTTTATTTTTTTGTCCTAAAAAAACTCTCAAACTTGGGATTCACATGCTGGTTCCCCTGTGTGGGTAGCTCATATTATGATTTTTGGACTGGTTTCCCCTTGAGGGCAGTCTCATTTCTAGTTGTTGTTTGCTAGTATTTGGTAAAAACTCTGACACAGTTTCTGCAGAAGCTAGTGCCTCCATGTAACATTATTTTTGTATCTTTAATAGATTTAGTCTTACTTAGAAAAAAAATATTATAAATTAATAATACCACGTACCTAAATAATATACTATATATTTAAAAAACAAACACCAAATCCAAATTGAACATAGAAAAGAGACAATATACTATATATCAAAAAACAGGTACAAATTCCAAATTATATATTAAAAGAAAAAGGTACCAATTCCAAGTTGAGCATGGAGGAGTCACCCCTCTAAACCCAATGAAAATGTATAAACAAAAGAAACTCACTTTCACCAAAATTAAATGAAAATCTAATATATAATTTTATTTAGATAAAATGATTAAAAATAATTAATATGGATTAGAATTTCAATTTATATAAACAGGACTCAAATCTGTTATTAACCCCAAAAGAAAAACAAAAGCTTATCAAATATGTAAAAAAAATCCTATAAAAATTAACTATACTAATGCATGTGGGTAAAACCTTAGTTAAGTAATACAAAACCTTTCATCAAATGTTGTAGTTGTTGTAGAGCTGACAATAATGTCCACTTCATTTCTGAGCACATCCATCTTATCATTTTCAATTCCCATATTTGTTTTGTCATGTCTTCGACTATAAGCACCAGTCTTTTCAGCGTGAATTTCACGCAACCCTATGAATAACTCGGTGTTCAGAGCCTAAGTTCCACAAATCATTAGAGGTGAACTCAACATCATGTAAGTCTGCATAAGTCTGTTTTACCAACATGTCAAAATAGATTGCTCTATTTTTTTTTTTTTTATGAGAGATTCTTCGGCGTAAATCACATAAAATTTCATTTGTCGATGCATTTCGAACCAACTAGTGTGGTTCATTGTTAGGACAAGTTGAAGGATCAGAGCAAGCTTTGCATATTAAATAGTCAGAGCAGAACAACAAATGGCTATATAACGGCTAAATTTGACCAGGAGACGTTAGGACATGAACTATATTTTAATAATTAAGTTAAATTAAAAAAGTTAATTAAGTATATTCTTATTTAAAGGGACTATATAAAATAAATTAACTAATTTAAATTAGTAGTTAGTTAAAAAGTGAATAACTAAATTAATTTAAATTAATAGTTAGTTAAAAAGTTATTAAATGTACATAGTTATTTATATATATATTAAAGATAAGTGGAATTATTTATAAATTAAAAATAAAATATCATAAAAATTAATTTTAAATATAATATTACAAAGCTAGTTATAGATAAATAAAGGGACTAATTAAAATAAATAAATAAAAAAATATTTAGCCTCTAATTTTTTTTCATAATATCTATCAATAATATAATTCTAATATAATATATATATTTATATATATATATATATATATATAATATATATATATATATATATAGATATATATTTAAACTATCATAATACCCTACATTGATATCAGGTTATTATTAGAGTTATGAAAGGATTAATATAATAGTGCTATCATAATACTCCTAAATATCCTATATACATATCTTATAATATATAACAAAGCCTTGAAGAGCGACTAAAGAGGAGAGGACCAGGATTCGAAATCACAACCAAGACTACAGGCCCAAAAGAGAAGGATATGGAAAAAAAGTAAAAAAGGAGGGAGGAGAGGAAGGGAAGAAAACGACTAGGGGGAGAGGGCCGGGATCCAACAACTACTGATCTTCCATCCATCTTCTCTATTGAGATTGTTTGGTCTTTTCTCAATCTCAAGGGCTTCCGTAAATTTGTGATGATGGAATTGCGAAACCTTAGCGATAACACTTGCATCCTCTATGCAATCATGATGTTTGGTACTCTCCGCATGGTCAGCTAAAGTGGAACACTTGGTTCTCCTATGCTTGAGGTCAGTTGCATGCTCACTAATCCTTTGATTAATGGAGCAACCAATCTCACCAATATAGGGCATCCCATAGGAACAAGGAATAATATAACCCCATTTTCATGTCCTTAGGGTCAATAAGATCCTTAATAGATCTGAGGGATTTACAAATGGCGTTGAGGGGTCTAAAGTTCGAGGGGATATTATGCCTCTTAAGAATCCTAGCAATTTTATCAGTGGTCCCCTGCAGATACAAGAGATGGACTGCTCTTTCGGTTCTCTTTTAGC
Organism: Pinus taeda; assembly: GCA_000404065.3. Lineage (NCBI taxonomy): Eukaryota > Viridiplantae > Streptophyta > Pinopsida > Pinales > Pinaceae > Pinus > Pinus taeda. The sequence goes on from APFE030940093.1 coordinate 122,978, forward strand.
TAATGAATTTTTGGCAGGTTTGAGGAAAGTTTTCTGACCCAGGTACTTGCTATAACCATTCTCAACAAAGACATTATGGAGGTGGGATTTCTCTTTCTCAAAGCTATTTCCATTAGAGATCCTAAGGGCAGAAGTAGCCAAGGTGTCGAGAACACCCAACTTCTGAGCCGGGAAATGGTGCGAATTGGCATGAAGATACTGCTCCGTATGTGTTTTCTTTCAAAACACTTGGTGGGAGGAACCATCACTATTCTTAGAAATAAGAATATCAAGGAACGAGAGGCAGCCATCAACTTCTTTTTCTTTGGTGAACTTAATGGCAGATGATTAACTGTTGAGATGATCAAAGAAGAGATCCAATTCCTCTTGGCCATGAGACTAGATGACATTAGTGTCATCTACATATCTTTTCCAAAGCTTTAGCAGGAGTCATGTCAAGTTTAGAGCCTTGGATTCAAAAGATTGCTCTACACAAAAGATTGGGAAAACAATAATCACAAAAAAACTGAAGGGAATACTTTTCTTACTTCATTATTCAATCTCTTGAACGCAGACATGGACTCGTCATTCCTGATTATCAGAAACATCTTTCTCACATCTGGTTGCATCCTCAATATTTTTTTATCAACACTCCACATATAATAGTTAGCAATTTCAAAGACAAAGACCATGGATGTAGTTCAATTGTTTGGTCCCTACAAATTTTGTGATCCAATTCAGAACAAGATTATAAATACCCGAAAACTATTCCAGGTATAGTTTGTGGATTTGAAAAAATAAAAAGTACTTTAAGAAAATGTCCCATACCTTTTGGGAGAAAACCCATGGCACCTGCGGTGAGCAAGTTCTTATCCCTTAGAAATCTACAATTCCTAGACCCGTGCATGGAGTTGTACCAGTTCTCTCCATATTTTTTCTAGGAACTGTGGCCTCTCGTAATACACTTCTTTTGTTGAATGAGAACAAAGTGCCTTTTGATCTACATGCTTCATGTTTTCCCCTCATCAATTTCAACCCATCTGACTTTGTCCCTCCACAACGAAATCGGTGAAGTGTTGTAAATTTATTATCTCCCCGATGATTTACTAGTGTGGAGGTGCAGTGCCACTGATTTCTTATCCAAATAAGTGGCAGAAAAAAATCCTGAAGTGAGCTTGGGATGCAAAAATGTTTGTTATAGAGCCATTGTAGATCGAAATAATTTTACGTACAAATTAACACAACCCTAAAAGGAGATAGAATCTACAGGGCTCCATAGAAAATGACGGAGTGACCACATAATGAACTCACTGTAAGCGGGTGAATACAAATCGATCACATCGAACTAAATGACTACGATGAATAAATGGATGGATACTTCAAACAAAACTTATTAGAACTCCAACCACAACAACCAATTGTAGTACAGAATGGTAGTGTATAACATATGGCAGGGAAAATTAATCAGATACCAATGATATGTACAGTGCAACGTAGTTCATCATGAGTCTCATATATTATGTTAAGTATTGTCTCCAATGGTTGTAGGCTAAGGATTTATGTCTTACTGCACAATATTTTTTATTTTTGGAATTAGTTTGTGGAAATGTTTTTTTTAATTGAAAATATATTTTTGTATTAATAAAAGGAAAGTGAAATATCTCAAAGTGGTCGGATTGATGATGAAGGATGGGAGATGGAAGCTTCTCTGTGAAAATTGAAACTAATTTTTATTTCACTTAATACCAAAAATATATATCTATATGCAAAATTTGCCAAAATATGTCTAAGAAAAAAGAATTTTTGAAGTACAAGCACTTATTAGTTGATAAAATTAGTCCCAAATTTTTCTCTTTTTGGTCCATGAGCTAGGTTCGACTTTCCATGGAATCTGTCATGGGAGGGATTCCTTGCTAAGTCAAGGGTTAAAACATGATTACCCTAGCTTCCCTTTTGCAATCCTGGTTGATCTAGCTATCAACCTCTTTAGTAAATCTTCCTAAATCATGAAACAATGACATTGACTAAAATTTCGTGATCAATGCTCAAATTCAAGATAGGCTAACAACTAATTTCACATCCTTGGGCCTATGATCCATGACCAAAGCCCTTATAATATTCCGTGAATCCCCAATTACAATTATATTTTCAATTCCTTTACTTCGAGTGATTTTTAAGCCTTGAAACAAGGCCTAGCCATCTGTCATATTGTTACTCAGGTGGCCAAGACTCCATTCATAAATATTCTCCTTTTGTCCTCTAGTATAAAAAATGACCTCCCCCCAACCTACCAACCCATGATTTCCTTTTCAGGCTCTATCAAGAAACAAGAGAAAACTATTCCTTTTCACCTGCCACAAATTAAACCCCTCTTCTGACATTTGCAACATCTATTTTTTCATTGATGGCTTCATAACTTTTGAGAAAGTCAATCCCTAAAGACTAATTCCCACCCTTCTAACCCAATGTCTCTCCTAAGGTCTCAACATCAAATCTTTTCCACTTTTTTTCTAATGGGAGTTGATAGCCCCAACTAATAAACTAAGACTTCTATTACTCACTACCTCCATATTGAATTGCACCTCTCTAAAAATTGCATGGTTTCGTGAAAGACAAATCTCCCAACATGAGAATTTTGGAAGGGAAATCCATAATTGTTTGAGAATTTCCTTTCCTTCTAGGGATCCCTAATAATGATCATGGAAATTTCTTAAAATGACCTACCAATAATTTGGGAAGTGAATTTTGTGTATGATCCATGTGGTCGAACTCTACAATAAATTCGTTATGAATGGAAAACTCTAAATAAGATGTAGAATATCTTTCAATTGATTATTACAAGGAGAACACCATGAAGGTTCTTCTATACCTAATTTTCTATGGTTTTCAACCATTAAGACTTTATTTCTTAACAATGAGCAGCTAAAGGTATTGACTTTGGGTAGTTTTTCCTTTAGACAAAGCCATCTCCAAATTATTATAGTGGGGGGGATGCTCTCGCTAGCTAACTAGAAAATCATATCCTTCTTTTATTAAGTAACTATAATGTCCCCAACCTCTTCTATATTTTTATCTAATCGTTTTTAGTGCAAAATGGCTCATTCTTTGAAGTAATAGTGGAACCATGTCTTCCAAAGGTTGCAGATGGGAGTCTATATCCCAATTACTATAGGTTCCATTTGCATCCCAAACAAAGATACCCTTGAAAAAAAAAAATCCCCTGTGAAGATAACCAATTTTGTAAAGGGGATATTTAAGGTATTTCAATTTAAGATGGCTTATTCATGATTCAAACTTGGTCTATAGTATTTTTTTTACTAGAACAAATACCCTCCAAAAAATTTCTTACACTTGAATTTTGGAGCCTACCGGGGACATTTAAATATGTCATTTCATGGTCACTTCATGGTTAGTTGATGTTTTCCAAAGTGTTTAAGTCTTCTTATGAGTTCCTAACTGTCGAAACCACTTACTTACACATGAAAAACCTTCATAGCATTCACAAGTCCACCTCTTCCTAGCAAGCTTAACAATTGATGTCTATCCTTAAATATGGACATTACATATTTCTTGAAATGAGTGGTTACATCGCTCCTAATAATAATGCCTACGTAGTCTTGAGAAATTGTTTACTGTGTAATCTTTTGAGAAAATACACAAGGCAATCCCTATGGACAGTCAATGCACAATCTTAGTCAAAAGTGAGCATGCAATCCTTTTGTTAGTCATTCTTTTACTTCTTAGTTGCAAATGTACTATCAATAAGGTAATTTTTCTCAACTGTCTCTTTTGCACACCTCTCCTCTCACGAGTGTCACTTTCACTTTCGCGATTGTCATTTTTATTTTCTTTTACTTTCACATGTGTCACTTTTATTTTCTTTTCAATTTTTTATGTGTCTCTTTCACTCTCTTTAGCTTTTGCAAGTGTCGTTTCCACTTACTCTCATTGTCACAAGTGTCTTTTTGATTGTTTTCACTCCTACATGTGTCGCACTATGACATACTACTAGAGGAATATCTAGCACACTCTTCTGCATTACTTGATTGGATACGTCATAAAATTATGCACTATACACTCTCTCACAACTCAGTGCACCTTTTAGCTGCAGTCGACACTTGTTTTCCAACATGTATTCTAAGTGTCACAAACCTACAATTTATTTGTCACACTTAGAAATAATTGTCGCTTTGTTGTCATTTCAAGGTATGCATGATGATTTCAAGTAGTGCGCATCCTTATGGATTGTTTTGGGTGGAATTCATTATGTGATCCTATTTTGGAACTTTTTTGTATGTTCTCTCTTGTCTTGTTCCATTAATCCCACACTAATAGGAATTTTTAGGTTTTCCCTTGCATAAGCATCTTGCACGTTTAGACTCCCAGTTAGTGGATGAGCAAATAACATGTTTCTATTCAATAGTGGTGCATCCCTTACCCTTTCCAAATACACAATGCACCATCCTAAGGGAAACCTTTTCCACAAACACAATGCACAATCTTGAATTATAGTCTCTTAGTATCTCCTTTCTTATCCTTGAAGACTGTGCCCAAGCCTAATCCATGCTTGCCTCCCTAACACATGTTGTAGTTCTAGTGGACATTACAACCTCCTCGAATCACTTCTGAAGAGAAATACATAGTACAATAAGCCTACCCTTACTTCACTACGCATTGCGCAGTATCAGTCAACAATGTCTCAACCCTTAGCTACTAAACTTCCCCACTATGCAAGGGACTTTTCCAGATCACTCCTGCACTACACAAGGCACACTTCTAATAAAAACTGGAGCCTTCTTGCACCCTTACAAAATAAAACTACACACGAATGAGGGTATATCCCTTAGTTACAATGCATTAAATAGTTTTATTTTGAAAATCATCAACCCTTATCCACTAGACTTGCCCACTAGGGAGAGAACCTACTCAAAATCCATCTATACTATGCAATGCACACTTCTAGTTAGTATAAGGACACCCTTGGACCAATTCAACTAAAAATTCCACTATGTACTTCCTCTTCCTCTCTTGGGAATTAACTTCAATGCCTAGCCTCCTAATCCCTTTCTCCGGCCCTGCACACACACTTGGACCTTTGTCTAGCCCTAGTGTAGTGCACATTTCTAGTGTACAATCACTCCTTTCTTACCTCTTGCAACTATGTACTTTTCCCAAGCAGGCCTCTCCCCCTTAGCTTCTGCATAGGCCCATCAAAATCATCCTCTTCCATTAGAAAATTAGAGAAAGAACAAAAATTTTCTGGACTGATCTTTCCTAGTCATGAGACAACTTCAGCTATAGGTGTATCATGTCAACATGGTAAGGTGATGCTAAATTAAGATGTCAAGAAGAGGCTACAAGGAAGCACTTTCAAAGAAGAAGCATGAAGAAGAACCATTGGGAAGACAAGAAAGAAGACATCCTAAACCACGACAGAGAGATGGCATCTCATGTTGCCTTGGAAGGTTCCAACACTAATATGAGACCGTTTAAAGGACGGAGATGAAGTATACATCAGATCTATCATTGACTCAAGTGAAGATCAAAGTAGTAAAGAAATAAGCTTGGCATTGTCACACCATCATGATGTTCCATGTCATAATTTCCAAGTTATGGCTTGTACAAGGTTTACCACAATGTCATATGTGTGAGTGGGTATTATCACATGATGTGGAGCTTAATTATCTATTTACAAAAAATGACAAAATTTAAATGTGTGGAAGTCAAAGAGTCACATGTTGAATATGAAAGGTCACATGCAGACCAAACAGTTAATAGAAGTTAAAATGTCACTTTGGAAGTCCAAGAGTCATGAGGGACGCTCAAGAGTCATCGGGATATAAGAGGTCATTACTTTTGTTATAAATAAACCCTCATAACTCAAGAAAAGATATTTTGGTAGGCCTGGACTTTTGAGTGATAGCATTCGATCCTCTAGTTAGGCATAGGAGAGAACATCATTCCTTGGAGGAGCAAGTAGTGACTTGATGTTCCAATGTTAGAGCTAGGGTCTCACCATTGTAACTATGTACTTGGATTTTTCACTTAATCATCAGAATATCGTTGAGCTAACACATCTTCATGCATGTATGATAAATATTATAAGACTATTCTTTGGATGTTTGTGGTATATGCTATCTTCATATGTACTAATAAATTGAACAATTTCTTGTGCTTTGGTGCTCACCTTGTTGAATATGTGTTGTATTTTATTTTAATGATCATTGCGCCCATGTGAACTACTTCACTAGATAATTAACGAATCTTTACATTCTCTCATGTCTCTCTCTTAGGATAGTGCTATTAATTTCCTCCTAGAGTACTCCGCTCTCATGAAAGCCTCCTTTTACACATTGTAATTGGTGTTTCACAATGTCAACTTAGTTATTTATTTGAAAGCTTATATATACAATCTCTTATGTTACCCATTGAATCTAAGGAAGGAATTTGAGTTCTCGTGGTTAGGCCAAAACTTTGAATGTGGATCTGACTCCAAACAGTGTGAGGTATAGTTGGGACTTCATACCTGGGAGACTCCCTTTGTTGATTGATTTCCAACACCATCAACAAGTATGTTGAAAGGTTGAGCATTTAACTTCAATGCATTATGGTAAGAAAGGAATTTCAATATTTTTTAAAAATTTTCAAGAGTGATCTACCATATGTTTTTATTGTGACAACATAAATACATGATTTCAGTAGAATTTATAGAATGCAAGTATTGATGTTTTTTATAATGTCCTACATCGTTAATCCAACATCCCTCCTCAATGTTTAGCATAAAATGTTTTCCACTTTTTCTAGATGGGAGTTGATAGACTTAGCTAATAAAATAAGAACCCTATTAGTGACCACCTTCGGACTGACTTTCTTCTCTTTGAAAATTTCATGGTTTCACAAAATATAGATCTCCCAACACACAAATTTATTGAGGGAAATCTAGGTTTGTTTGATAATTTCCATAACTTTGAAGGACCCCTCATAATGAATATGCCAATTTCTTAAAATTATCTCCCAATCATTTGGGAAGCAAATTTTGTGTCTAATGCATGTGGTCAAACACTACCATACCTTCATTCTAATCAAACAAATCCAAATAAGATGTGGAATATCTTCTAATTTATTTTTACACAAAATGCTTCATGAAAATCCTTAGATGCTTAGTTTATTCCACTTTTCAATCATCAAGGCTTTATTGTTTAACAATTTCTAACTAAAGGCATTGACTTTTGGTACCCTATCCTTCTACCAAACCATCTACAAATTCTTACAGTGGGGGGAATCTCTCACAGGATGGAAAATATGTTGGTGAAAATTTTGAGATTTTTGGAAGGATTTCATAGAAAAAAATGTGGATGGCAATCAGGCTAAGTATACATGTTAGAATATGTTCTTTGATAGAGATTTTATAATTTTTGTAGTCTCATTCCTCTAGACACAAGATTAAGAATCATAAACTTCCATTTTAAGAAATGCTTCTCGTCATTTTTTCTTTCAATTATATCAATCATTTATTTAATACATATACAAGTATAATTGTATTTGACCATATGAAAGATGAGCAAGGTGTTTTTTTTCTTTATTAAACTTTCTATATCTTCCATATACCTTATGTGTGGTACTCTCAAAAGAAATTTTCTATCATTTATGTTTTCAGATGTCACTTAGTTCTAGTGAACCATGCATCAACTTTTAAAACACTTTTCTTACTGCTCCACACACCAAATATAGTTATCAAATTCAAGTTTCTTTTCCTAAGTTTGTTAATATTTTATAGAATATTACAACGAAAATGAATCAATAACGATGATATGTGCAATGCAACACAATCTATCATGAGTCTCAGATATTATGTTGATATTTTTAAGTAATGTTTCCAACTATTGTAGGTTAAGGATTTATGCCTTACTATACAATAATTTTAAGTTTTGGAATTAGTTTGCTGAAATTATTTTAATTCTTAACCAAAATAACGTGTTTTATATTAATAAAAAGAGAGTGCAATATTACAAGGTGCTTGGACTGAGGATGAAGGATGGGATCTGGAATCTTCTCCATGAAAACTGAAACTAGTCCTTATTTAAACCGATACCATAATTCTATATCTATATGATTTTTTTTCCAAAATGTGCCTAAGAACAAAAAACATTTGAAGTACATGCACTTATTAGTTCACAAAATCAGTCTTGACATTTTCTCTCTTCTAGTCCATGGGCTCGGTTCAACTTTCCATGGGATTTGTTGTAGGAGGTATTCCTTGTTGAGGTGAGAGTTCTAACATAAATACCCAAACCCCCTTTTGTAATATTCACTAGCCAAGTTATCTACTGCTTTATTAAATACTCTTAAAATGCTAAACAATGACATCGATTAAAATTTACTCATCGATCCTCGTATTCTGGAAAGAATAAGAACCAATTATACATCCTTTGTCTTGTGATCCATAAGCAAAGTCCTTTTAATATTCTATGAATCTGTAATTGTGATGATCTATTCAATTCCTTTACTTTGAGAAAACTTTAAGCCATGGAACAATGCCTTGCCTCTTGCCATATTCTTAGTCAAGTGGACAAGACTCCATTCATGCATATCCTCCTTTTGTCTTCTAGGATAAAGGGTGACCCTACACCCTACCCTACCACCCCTGGATTTCCGTTTGTGTCTCTATAAAAGGAAAATAGAAAATTATTTCTTACAGCCTACAACCAATTAAACTCCTCTCCTGACATTCACAACATCATTTTTTTGATTGACGGCTTCATAACTTTCAAGGAATTCAATCCCTTAAGACTGATTCCCAAGTTGCTAATCTAATGTCTCTCCTCAGGTCTCAACATCAAATATTTTCGACATTTCTTGGATGGGCGTTTATAGCCTCAACCAATAAACTAAGATACCTATTAATGAGCATGTTTACACTAACTTTCTTCTCTCTACAAATTGCATGGTTTTCTGAAATCCAGGTCTCCAAACACATGAATTTTTGGGGGGAAATCCACACATGTTTGAGAATTTCCTTTCCTTTCAAGGATTCCTGATAATAAATATGCCAATTTCTTAAAATGTTCTCCTAATCATTTAGGAAATTAATTTTGTGCCTGATGCATGTGGTCGAACATTTCCATACCTTCAGCATGAACGAAAAAGTCCAAATAATATGTGGAATATATTCCAATTAATTGGTACACATAGCGCACCCTGAAGCTCCTTGGATTCCTAGTTTTCTTAGTTTTTCACCCATCAAGAATTTTGATGAGTCCCTATTATGACAATGATTTTTCCATATAAATATTTAATTTTGGCTTAAGAACCCTATCATTCCCTACTCCTAACTTGTCTTATATATTCCAAGCACAGGTATATTTGTATTTCTTTCAATACTTGTCTATTATATTTATAAATGAATAACTAAGGGAACAAAATAATAACCTAGGTGTGTATGACTTGCATAATATCATAGTTTATATGTGTATATATATATATCTAAGTGTGATTTGAATAAAAGGATCAAGCTACTGACTCAAGTGAAAAAAAATATATGGTTGCATATGATTTCACATGCCTCAGCTGTATTGACAGGGTGTCCTATGGTAACTTTTTGATAAGTTTATGTCACATTATAAAAGTATCTAGAGATGGTAGCTTATATGTGAATCACTTCAGTTAACTCCAAGTATGCATATTGACACGTTTTTGTTGACGAGATTTATTGATCGGGACCATGGATTTTGGGCATGGATGAATTATCCATGGAGGCTACATATGAACCCAAGTGGCATGACAATGAGCTTATATTGAGTCCAATGACTACACAAATGTGAATGGGGATGAAATCAATTACTCAATTGTTCAAATGGAATCTCTGTGGCATTTTTATTACGAGACTTATGGTAATGATTGCAGCCAATTCGCTTATTAAGCAATCATTGATTGAGTTACAAAGGATTCAGATATTAATATATTTTATAACTGCTCCTATGACAAGTTCAAGGATATTCATAGGAGGCCTTTTACATGCCAATGGATAGGATGTTAGAATTTCCCCATAGCAAGCAGTTATCTCGAACTAGTCATAGTCAAATATGCTAATTTTCAAACATTGATAAGATATGGGCACTCGTTGATCTGAGAAATGATAAGTTTGGGATTTAAAATTTGAATGAACTATCCATAGTTTGTAAGTCTAAGGATTGAATATAGGATAAGAGGATTATGTCACAACTAAGTATGATTTATGTTTATAACAATTTACTATGTTTATCTTTGAGATGGTGAGTCAAGAATGAGTCAAACTCTCACTTAGATATCTTTGGTTTTTGTAGAATCTATATAAATAGAAGTGCACAGAGCACAAACATAGATATTTTGCTATCATTTTTATCTTGAAGTTAATTGAATTTTTTCTTGGGTGATTAGGGGATTTATACATCTGCATTTGCATCATGCTCTCGTATTTTTTGTTAGGTTATTTGTCGTTGTCGAATTTCTGTGAGTAGTTAACAATTCAAGGCACTCACCCAGCCTTTAGTTGGGCCCACTCAAGGAACGACCACACAGAAAATATTTTGTATCGTTTTGATTGGTTAGACATGTTGTTTTATTTACGAGATTGCATATTCGTTGAGTGGTTTTGTTTTATGTGTTGTTTGTCATATTCAATTTTGGATAGTTTGTTGTATTCATAGTGACTTTTCATTGATGTGTGATCAATATAATAATCTATATGAGAATTACAAATTATTTTTATTTATTATTTATGATAGTGTCTTCTGGCTTATGTCTGATTACATGAAATGTGAACAACATGATGAATGTTTCTTTGTCTTAGAGTTTATGTTTATTGATTTGAAGTATCTAATTTTCAAATGTTTGTTCGTGTTTTATTTTAAAAGGAGTCATAATGTATATTAACTTATGTGGAAATAGAAAAAAAAATTATAATACTTTTGTAGACTAGATACTTTTTTTGAGCTTATCTTTTAGGAATTGTTGGGTGATTGTGGAGCACTTATATTAATTCATTTAATAAGAAAAAAGTCTTGTTTCTTGTGTATATTACACTGAAACCTCATCTATTTACTAACTCAGTTTACAATTAGAAGACAATGTATAACTTACAATATTAAAACATCAATAAAAACACTCATCAACTTTAATATGTAACAACATCTAGCTAAATGCATTGACTTTCGGTATCTTGTCCTTTTGCCAAGCCCATATCCAAATTATTCTAGTGCAGGGCAGCTCTTGTTGGCTAACTAGAAATCCATATCCTTTTTTTGCCAAGTATCTAGAATGGCCCTAGCCTCTTCTATCTTTTGATCTAATGGGTTTGGGCACACAACAACTAAAGTCTTGAATTGATACTAGAAAGCCATATCCTTATTTTGACAAGTATCTAGAATGGCCCTAGCCTCTTCCATCTTTTGATCTAATGGATTTGGGCACACAACCACTAAAGTATTGAATTAATACTAGAAAGCCATATCCTTATTTTGACAAGTATCTAGAATGGCCCTAGCCTCTTCTATCTTTTGATCTAATGGATTTGGGCACACAACCACTAAAGTCTTGAATTAATACTAGAACCAATTGATCTAGTAGGATCTCGTCAGATTAGTTATACAGGTTCAGTGTTGTCATTAGCATTCAATTTGGTGTCGTTCAGTTTCGATAGTGTTGTTAATGGTTCAGGTTGTTCATGTGATGGTAATGGTTTTCATGGTGATAGGGTTTTGTGCCTGGTTGTCGACATGAGGCTATCGTCGATTCCACCATGATATGGGTGTTGACAAAGGTTTGTCATCATGTGGGGTAGAATGTCACTTTGTGAAAATTGATGTAATTGGGTTTTTTTTTATATGATGTAAAAACTAGAACCTAGCCCTAAAAGATATGATGAGAAACATGTAATGAAAAACCCTAACTAAGACCTAAAACCATAAAAATACATCGAAAACCTAAATCCATACATTAAATACCATAAACCTATTGTAAAAAACATTACAGTGGAATTAAAAGGCCTAACCCTATGTCCTAAGAACCTAACCCTATGTTCTAAGCCCTCGGGCTATTATAATACATTGAAAACATACATAAAGATATGTTTAAAACCCTCTCAGCATATAATGAACATCATAAAAAATATAAAATGTGCCAATGGTCCCTAACCATGGGGTTATATCGCATTGGAACCAATGTCACATGAGCGATTGTGAATAAACCGTCGACGTTGGGGTTTGTAAACAACAGAGTCTAGATTGTGTCGGAGACTGTGAACATGTGAGCAGAGTGAGGCAAGCCGTCGGGGTTATGTTAACTACCAGGCTTGGAAACTATGCGGGGAAGTTAACTATGACCGTAACATGTGAACGACCAGTACCTAGCTGTCGAGGTTAGTAGTTGGAGATCACACTAAAACTGCTGAGGTAAGACTGTCAGGTAAGCCGTGTGTTCACATGGTAGACAGCAACCATTGGGGTTGACTTGCGAGGTGGCAGCTTGTGACGACACTGTATCCAAACCACTTGTTCACATGTGTGTGATAAACCTCCTTCACCTAGTCAGCAAGCCACTAGTGGTTATGATTCAATATATGGTTTATATTTGGGTTTTTTGTTTTAGTTTGTTTAAAACTAATTAAAGGACCATGAATGATAACCCTAAGGTGGCAACCCATGATAAGACCTTAACTCCAAGAACCCAAATTAGAGGAAATTCATTCCCAAATTCAGTGGAGGGAGTTTAAATGCACTTGCAGGTTTATAAAGGCACCTTTGTTCATGAAGAGAAGAGGAGAGTGGTTTTGGGTTTTGTATGCAGTTTCTGGAGGTTATAGTCGATTTTATGTTTAGTGTAACAGGAGAATTTGGAGTTGAAATTGGAAACTGGGATAGGCGTTGGAAAGTTGGTTCAGAAAATTTCTCATGACAGTGACTAGAAGTTCCTACGTGCACATTTAGTTTGGTCAAATTGATGTGTAATCGACCTCTTTGGTTTCAATCCTAATAAAGTGGGCGTGCATCTTGAAAGTGGACCCAGAGACATAGTCCATCAGGGACAAACTTCATAATCAATCTTGTTGTCTGGTATCACTATGTTTTTGTTGTTTTCACTTCTGTTTTGCATCTTGCTTATGTTTTCTAATCTTTCATAAAGTATTTTCCTCAAGCATTTCTCACAGTTTCAACACTTTCAATTAACATTCTATTCATTAATGGCATAATCAATTCTACTTCCATTTTAACATATAATAATTTGAGATCATATAATTTGGTATCAAAGTAGGTTGTGTTTGTAGAATTTTCCATTGAATGTTAACTAGGTCAAAGTCGCAATGTGGAGAATGAATCCTCGAGTAGATTGATCTAGACATTGGAAAGTGATGAGTCATTCATAAGTCAACCATGACAGGATCTAATTTAGGTGAAAATCTAGAAACTAAGATGAGTGATGAATAGTTTTAGTGAGCATTCTTGACTATGCAACAGATGTTGGGAGAACTCTACGAAGACAAGAAGGTCAGAGATGTATCTTCTTCTTCAATGACATCTAAGAAGGATAAAGGTAAAGGCAAGGCTAATACACCACCTTCACCTCCACCATCTCCATAATCATCTTTTTCTTCTTCTTCTTTCAGTGTAGAACCTAAAATAGAAAAGAAACCTAAGAAAACATCTATTTTGAAACTTGATGTAAAATTTGAGTTACCTATTTATGATGGCGAAATGAATCCTGAAAATCTAGATAACTAGATTAAGCAGTGATCTGAAAATGAGGCACTTAGGCTTCTTGTCTAACTTAAAAGAACCTCTCCCACTTCCAAAGTTTATTTATTCCCAAGCCTTCATGATTAACCAAAATTAAATATGTGCTTGGAAAAAGGTGTATGCTAGTGTTGATTATTAAAACTATTTATGTGTTGTAATTTAATGTGCTCAAATTGATATATAAATGCATATAACAGTAAATAAAGCAACAGAGACAATGCAACAATAAAACACACACAAAACAACAATATTAATTTGGAGTTCACCTAAAACTCTTGGGCTACATCTCTGTGAAATCTAGTCAACTCGACTAAGCTCTCTCGGATTATGGAAAAGTCCTTTTACAAGCTCCCCAGCTCACTCCATTGGTTTTACATAGAAACAATGGGTTTAGACACCATTTTGTCCCTCACTCTTGAAGCTCAGCTTTCTGTCTCTCGGCTGTCACTTGGCTCTTGGCTCTGGCTCTTGGCTCTGGCTCTAGCTATGGCTCTTGGCTCAGGGTTCTTTGGCTCTCTGTCAGTTTACAACCCTCTGGCTTTTCACTTGAACTCCAAGTGACTCCCTGGGCTGGGTGCGCTTCAACTTTTGCTTTCTGCGCTGCTTGTTTTGCTATGGCCTTTTTGCACTGCTCTCTTACACCTCAACTTCCATATTTGGCTTTGCTTTCAGTAACAAATCCAACAACTACCCCCTATGTCTCTAACATTCATGGCTTTTAAACCAATTGGTGTTTGTCTGTTCATTTTCCCCTTTGTGCTCTTTGGCCTTTTGAATCCCCCTCTAAGCGTTAGCAATCATTGTAAATTCCCTTAGGGATGGTGGCCGCCTGTTCCTTAATGGAATGGACCCATCAGTGCTTGAAATCCACAGAAATAGTATTTTTCTATTTACATAGAGAAACATTGCAAAACATGGAAAAATCCACCAAGACATTGTTCATCGGATTTCAAATAATCATAAATCCGCACTATATTTCAATCAGGTCTGCCTTTTAAATTGCTTATCACATCTACACCATTGATCTGGAAGATCTAGATCCAATGGTTGAGGTTTATTTCAGGCCGCCCATGCGTAAAAGAGTTAACCGCCTGAAAGGAGTGGTTTTCCCTCTCCATGGCTTGGACACGTGGTAGCCAATTGGGCGAAGCCCAGCTAAAATGTCTTACTGCCTTCAGTCCTCCCAAAATCCTACTTGTTTCGGACTTGGAATAATATGTAGTGGAATTTATAAACCCCTTCAAGTCCGGTTACATTGCATTGGTGCTTTCCCTCCACTTTTCATTTTTTTTAATGAAAAGGCAAAAATAAATAATAAAATGTCATTCTACAGAACTCAAAATATTGGAATATCATTTATAACTCTATTGGGTCCAGCTATTGCATCACACATACACATACACATACACATACACATACACATACACATACACATACACATACACATACACATACACATACACACACATACACACACACATATATTATATATATAATATTATATATATATATATATATATATATCCCCCCTGGTCTATGTAGCTCCGATGTGATTTTGCGATGTCGCAATCGTGTATCGCATGGGCCCGGGGTTCTGTGCATATGGCATTGCCAATTGTGATCCGTCGAGATTGGTGATCATGATATTGCTCGGTGCAGGGTCCCGCCTCAAGCCCCGTGCCACTACCGATGCCAATCCACCGATATTGGCGATCGGTGTATCGCTTGGCTCAATCCTTATGTTATATTTGTATGTGCCCTCCTCCGACTCAATTTGTCAGGGATCAACAATCAGGGTTGCTTCCCATTTTTCACTTAAATCCGACTTTGACCTCCTTTGATGTGATTTTCTTCATAAAGCCTTTTAGGCCATTTTTTGAATACTTTCCTCCTTTTCTAAAGAACCAAGAGCATCTTCTTTTTGTGACAACTTTTGCATACGAAGTCCATTTTTTCCTATTCAAGTTGCAATAGATTCAGAATGGGACGATATTTGTAATGGGACTATTTCTAAGAGTAGCCTCTGACTTTCAGTTTCCTCTGATTTACAAAGGATTTGTGCCATTTGGCACATTTTACCTCTTATATAAAGTCTTTTGGACTTAGAGGTTTATCCAGGATCCATTTTTGGATCACGCCTTCCCAATAAAAGAACTTTTGGTCTCAAAAATATTGATATACTAATCTAAATAGTAAATGAGAGTGAATCACCATTCTATTTTAGCCTCCCAACACTTGCCTTGCATAGTCCCTTTAACCAATGTTTTTGATCACTTCCCTTCTTGAATGGGTTGGTCTTCCTTGGAAGAACTGTCTTCCTCCTTGCCTTCGTGCAGAACTCCTATTGAAATGGTCATAGAAGGTGGTTTGAACTCCTCTACCTTGATCATGGATCCAAGATGGCTCAAACAAATGTGAAGTACATCTTCTCCACAAAACCTTCATTTTTACTTGTTGGACAAGCTGTCAACAACAACTGTTAACAACAACAGAAACACAGACAACAATTGGATAGCCTAAACTCCTGCTTCAACAAAAGAAATAGATTTCACATCTTGTCAACACCCCCATGCCTTACATATACACACAAATGATGGACTAGATAACAAGCCCACAAAACATGCCTTTAAACAAATGACCCTTCAAGTCAACCATGTAGAAAAAGACCATTAGGACTATTTTTCAAAAGATGAAACACTTCATCATTACCTCCATTTGGAGACCAAGTTAACTTCTTCCAAGCCAACATGGTATCATGTGCATGTCAAAGCAATCAACCCTGCAAGTTAATTACACATACATGTTAAAAAACAATGAAATCATCAACATCCTTGTGTTCATGCATCTCCTTCTCATGCATGCATTTCATACTTCAACTTTCACTTAAGCACACTGTACTTTCGAAGCTGAAATGAAATATAATGTAGATGCATCGATAGACATTCAATCTTAATAGGATAAGAAATCTAATTGTTCCTTACTAATCCCTTTAAAATATACTACCTTTGTCTGCACATCAAAATCATCATGTGAATCATTCTGAGACACATCATTCATGGAATCTTCACTTCCATTTCTGCCATCTTCTCTTTCCACTTTCTTTAGTTTTTTTGGAAGCATTGCTAGATTTAGAGTCCAACATATTTTGGTAAGATGACCTTGCTTATGGCAGTAAGTGCAACAGATGTGCATCCTCTTGATAGCATGATTTTCCTTGTCCAATGGACCTTTGGCTCCTTGCTTCTTTTCCTTCAAAACTTTCTTGTACGTGGCCATTCTCTTCCAACATCTAGAAACATGATGGTAATCCAAACCACAAAAGGAACATTCAATTATTTTCCCATGCTTATGTGGAAATTTTCCATGCTTTGCAAAATCAAAAGGAATTTGTTTAGAACCACTTGCCTCTTTCACCTTTATTTCCTTCATGAGGACGTGAAGCAAATGAAGAAGTGGCTTCCTTTGAAGCTCCATCAATCTCTTCAAGGCTTTCAAAGTTTCCACAACTCTCTAGTTCAATTGTGTGCTTTTGAACACCTTCATCCTGAAAGTGATGTTTCAAGTTATTGCATTCCTCCTTAACACAATCTTCACACTTTGCAATGTAACTCCTTCTTGGAGCTGTTCTAATGGTCTCCATGGCAGCTTTGGAACTCTCTGCATAAGACTGTCCATAGCTAAGACCCAAATACTTAGGTCTTTCCTCAACCATTATTGGTTCAACAATACCTTGTGCATGCTTTCCCAAGCCCTTTCCTTCATAGCCCATCTTGGACATTAGTTTGGAACCTATTTCTCTAGTATGTTTTTTGAAAGAACCAATATAAGCATTCTCAGAGGAATTTGAAGTCAAAGTCGAATGGTTTACCTCTTCTTCAAGCTGATACTTGACCAAAGCTTCTTTGGAGCAAAGATCTATGACTCCAACTCATGCATCCCTTTCAAGTTCATATTTTCAATATGAAGTTGCCTCTCCATTTCCTACAATTTGTCAATAAGCAACTGCTTCTCTTATTTCATGGAATTCAAGTGCTCTCTAAGTATGTTGCTCTTCCTTCCATCCTCATACATTTCTCTAACCATATCAATCATGGTGGACAAGTCTTGCTTCATATCTTTATCAAAGAGTCTTGTGATGAAGGAGGAATTTGAGGATTCACTTGTAGAAGTGGTCATTATACCAATGATCAAAAGAACTTCAAACAAGATTAATAAAAGTCTTTATTAAGACAAATTTTGAAACAAACCTCTTGTGCTTCAAGGGTTGCTTTGAAGTCCTTTGGAATAGAATAATTCCTTCATCCCTTCTTCCTTCTTGTCCTTCATGGACTGAGCTATCAACAACTTTCCCTTCACCTCTGCAAACTCAAACAATAGTCAGTCTGCAACAAGCATACAATCAATCTCTGACTATTTAAACACCTTTCAAACAAGCAATCTTTGCTCCCTCAATCAAGCATCCTGATATAACCTTATTTGAAAGTGGGATTAATCAATCTTAAGCTCTGATACCACCTGATCTGAAAATAGGGCACTTAGGCTTCTTGCCTAACTTACAAGAACCTCTCCCACTTCCAAAGCTTATTTATTCCCAAGTCTTCATGATTAACCAGTGCAGAATTAAATATGTGCTTGGATAGAAGGTGTATGCTAGTGTTTCTTATTAAAATTGTTTATGTGCTATAATTTAACGTGCTCAAACAGATATATAAATACATATACCAGTAAATAAAGTAGCAGAGACAATGCAACAATAAAAGACACACATAACAACAATATTAATTTGGAGTTCACCCAATACTCTTGGGCTACATCTCCATGAGCTCTAGTCAACTTGACTAATCTCTCTGGGATTATGGTATAGTCCTTTTATAAGCTCCATGGCTCAACTCCATTAGTTTTACATAGAAGCAATGGGTTTAGACACAATTTTATCCCTAGCCCTTGAAGCTCTCAACTTTTTGGCTCTCGGCTCTAGCTCTGGCTCTTGGCTCTAGCTCTTGGCTCTAGCTCTAGCTCTGGCTATTGGCTTTGGCTTCTTCAACTCTTTATTAGTTTATAGCCCTCTGGCTCTCCACTTGAACTCTAAGTGACTCCCTTGGATGCATGCGCTTCAACTTTTTCTTTCTGCGATGTTTGTTTTGTTGCTACCTTTTTGCACTACGCTCTTACACCTCAGCTTCCTGCTTTGGCTTCGCTTTTGGCAACAACTCCAACAACTACCCCCTCTATCGCTGACATTCATGGCTTTTAAGCCAATTGGTGATTGTCTATTCATTTTCCCCTTTGGGCTCTTCGGCCTTTCGAATCCCCCTTTGAGCATTAGCAATCATTGCTACATGCCCTTAAGGATGGTGGCCACCTATTTCATAATGGAATGGACCCATCAATGCTTGAAATCCCCACAAATAGTCATTTTCTGTTTACACAGAGAAACACTGCAAACCATGGAAAAATCTGCCAAAATACTATTCATCATATTTCAAATATTCATAAATCTGCACTATATTTCCATCAAGTCCGCCTTTTAAATCACTTATCGCATCTCCACCATTGATCTCGAAGATCTAGATCCAACGGTTGTGGTTCATTTCAGGCGGCACATATGTATAAGAGTTAATAGCCCAAAAAGAGTGTTTTTCTCTCTCGAGGGCCTAGACACATGGCACCCAATGCATGGGCTCGGCCGGAGCCCGACCAAAACTTGTTCCCACCTTCGGTCCTCCTGAAACACCACTTGTTTTGGACTTGAAATAATATAGAGTGGCATTTATAAAGCCCTTTGGGTCTGATTTCATCGCATTGGCGCTTTCCCTTTGCTTTTCGTTTATTTAACGAAAAGGCAAAAATACATAGGAAAATGTCATTTTATGGAACTCAAAATATATGGAATATCGTTTATAACTCTATCGGGTCCAATAATCGCATCACACACACACACACACACACATATATATCCCTGCTCCTCTATGTAGCTTTGATGTGATTTTGTGATATCGCAATCGTGTATCGCATCAGCCCGGGGTTTTGTGCATACGACATCACCGATTGTGACCCGCCAAGATCAGCGATCATGATATCACTCACTACGGGGTCTTGCCCCAAGCCCCATGTTACCGCCGATGCCGATCTGCCATATCGGTAATCAACATATTTCTTGGCCCGATCCTTATGTTATATGTGTATTTGCCTTCCTCTGACCCGATTTGTCGGGGATCGACAATTGGGGTTGCTTCCCCTTTTTCACTTAAATCTACCTATGACCTCCTCCGATGTGATTTTCTTCATAAATCTTTTTTGGCTGTTTTTTGAAGATTTGCCTCTTCTTTTAAAGAACCAAGAGCATCTTCTTTGCACAATAACTTTTGCATACTAACTCCATTTTTGCCCATTCAAGTTGTATTAGATTTAGAATGAGACGATCTCTACAATGGGGCTGTTTCTAAGAGCAGCCTGTGACTTTAATTTTCCTCTTATTTACAAAGGATTTGTGCCATTTGGCACCTTTTACCTCTTATATGAAGTACTTTAGACTTAGAGGTTTATCTAGGATCCATTTTTGGATCAAGTAGTTAGAAGTGTATTGTCATATTCAGAACATCTCTGATGATAAAACGAAAATTCAGTTCGCTACATTTAGAATGGGAGGAACAACTTTATTCTGGTGGGAAGGTAAAACTCAGATAGATGTAAAGTGGAAAGGTAAAGTCATCTCTTCATGGTTTAAGTTTTCAAAAGCTCTTAGGAAACAATTTTATCCTTTAGGATAGATGCAGGAAGTTGTTATTGATTGGCAGCATTTGAGGCAAGGTAAAGGGTAGAGTGTTCAAGAGTTTACTCAGGAGTTCAGAAAGAAAGCATTGGCACTTGGTATTTCTTTGGATACATGTGAAACTTTATTAAAATACATCGGCAATTTACATTCATATTTGCAGCATACATTATTTATGTTTAATCCTGATGATTTTGATGAAGTGTGTGTTCAGGCCATACATAATGAATCAAGTGGCAGACCATTCTCGTTTTCACCATAATCATCCAAAGAGTTGGAAGTCAAAGATTCCAATGATAGTAAAGGAAATAACAATTCAAAGAGAAAGAAATTAGTGATAGCTCATAATGAAAGACCTACTTGTTCTCATTGCCAAAGAATCGGTCATGATGAATCTAAGTGTTGGAAACTTCATCCAGAACTTAAGCCCAAAAGGTTCCTTAAGGAGAAGGATGAAAAGAAGGAAATTACAGTAGTCCAGCAAGATCTAGGTTCAGATTCAGGTGATCAAAGGAGGATAACTACTATGGTTATGACAGGCAAAAATTCTGACACTAGTTCATGTTCGAATACTATTACATCTTCATCAAACATAAATCCTTCAAATGCGGATAAAAGAGTCGAATTATTTAACATAAGGATAACTTATAAGCACAAAAAAATAGATACAATGTTTGACAGTGGATCACATGCCAATCTAATATTTGAATATTTAGTTAAGAGTTTGGGTTTGGAAACACAGAATCATCCAAGACCTTACCGATTATGATGGCTAAATAAATCAACTCAAATAAAAGTCACAGAACAATGTCGATTAAGATTTTCCATTACAGCTAATTACATTGATGAAGAGGAATTAGATGTGGTTCTAGTAGACATACGTGGAGTTGTCTTAGGAAGTTCTTATCTTTATGATCATGATGCAGTATTTTATAGAAGAGAGCATAAATATCACCTTAGGAAATATGGGGGTGAATTTATTGCCAGGGCACATCAAAACAAAAATTACTTGAATTTAGTTGTTTCTAATCAGATGAAGCAATTAATAAATTCAAATAACAGATTTGTAATCATGTGTGTAAAGGAACAACACAAGAATCAACATGATGTTTATTCAATTTATGACTCTCAACTTAAAGATAGTTTGAGGAAAGAAGTAGAAGATTTTCCAGTTCTATTTGAAGAAGCCAAACATCTTACTCATAAGCAAGGAATACAACATGAATTATAGTTTGTTCCTAAAGCTCCTCTTCCTAATGTCAGAATGAATCAATTCAGTCCCATTTTGGAAATTAATAGTTACAAGGATGTAGATCAATATTGGGGAAAGTCAATGTTAAATTTCTCTTGAATTATGTCACCAATTCATGTTTCAAACAGTTTGGAAGCTGCTTTTCAAGTGGATAGGAAGCCTAATTGTTTTCATCTCAAAGTCTTTTCTAAAGCAATGTCAAAGTATCTAAGGGAAGCCTATGGATTAGGTGAAAGTGCTAATCAATGGAAACATTGTTTAATAAATGGAGAAACATTGATTCAAACAAATCAACATCTAATTCAATACTTGCAAGGATAAAATAAGTTGCAGCAGTTTTCAAATTACAACTTGATGGGTTTATTTCAAGTTCGCTTAGTAATAAGGAATTAGGAGAGTATATCAAGTCAAGTAGCTTGTATGATGTCAAAAATCTCTTTGATTGTCTTTGGCATTCTGCAAAATAGATTGTTAATACATGTCAATGTTATTGAACAATACCATGTAGAGACTATTTTCAAAGATGATTATGAATCACTAACTCATGGTATTTCGTGGAAAAGAATAAATTGCCGTAGTCATAATAGGTTGTTTGACCATTGTCACAAGTTGCACATATTGCAGATTGAAGGAATAGGTCACCGATTCAAAATATGCCATGTTCAGCATCATCAGGGTCATCACTTGCAGGTGATTAATCGAATGTATTTGTACATCATCAGGGCAAGGTAGAGAGTGAGGGAGCTCTACCATCATCGACTATTTGTTTAAGTCAAACTTTTGTGGTCCAAAAGCATTCAAGTGGAGAGGATTGATCCAGTAAGATCTCGTCAGATCAATTACACAGGTTATATGTTGTCATCGAAATTCAGTCCGGTGTCATTCAGTTTTGACAGTGTTGTTTATAGTTCAGGTTGTTCAGGTGATGTCAATGGTTTTCATGGTGATATGTTTTTGTGTCTAGCTTTCGACATGAGGTTGTCGTCAATTGCAACAAGATATGTTGGGTTGTGTTATATTATTTCCACATAGTTAACAGGAGGTTTGAAGGGCACCCATAACTCCATTTTATGGGGTTCGAGGCAGGGCCCTGGAAAATTTTGGTTTTGGACCCTATGTTAGGTTAGACGGACCCACCTATGTCTTTATCCAAGATTTTCGCACATGTTTTTTGGATGCAATGGTTTTCGGTCCATGGTATTGGATGCAATGGTTTTCGTTCCATAGTATTGGATGCTTCGGCATGTATAAATATATATTGTAACATTGAAAGGAACATAATGAAAAATAAAGCTGGTAGTCTCGGTTTTGGGATCCAGGGGAAAATCTCTGTGTATATGTGTTTTATGTGTTATTCTCTCGCACTGTTTATTTTCTACATTTTAGAATTCGTATGCAAGTAATTTGTTATGGAACCAGCTCACAAAAAGAAAGAAAAGATAGTTGAACACCTTAGAATTTAGCTTCTTCGAGGGGGCAACCTCCTTTACATTACACAAATGAACAATTCTTGGATGATTCAAATGACAAAACCTCCTTTTTATATATAGGATTCTAAGGAGTCACAATATAACCCAGCCGACCTAACAATAATAATATAAAGCCACAAAAATAACAATAGAGGGATTCTATGGGCACAGTAATAAACAATATGTATGGGACAATATGGGCACAACAATATTAATAAGAGATACAACTACAATAGTAATGGGGTAATCACTAGTATTATAGGGACCTAACATGCCCCCCTCCTTCAAAAAAGTGTTGTCCTCAATGCTTGAGTAGTTCTGGATGCTTCTGTATAAAATTGTCATCCTCCCATGTGGAATTTCTGCGGATATGTTCTTCCACTTGATGAGATATTCCAAAATTAATCGATTTCATAGCTTTCAAGTTCTTGTTTCTATGACTACTTCTACTTCCAATATAATTTTTCCTTCCTCATCAAGTTCTGGCAATATTGTTTGAACTAGGAGCTTGTCACCTATAACCTTCTTTAAACATGAAAAATGGAAAACTGGGTGCACTCAAGAAGCTGCAGGAAGCTCCAATCTGTATGTCATAGTACCAATATTTTGCAACACCTTGTATGGACCATAACACTTTGGTTGTAATTTATTATCCTTCTTAGCTTGCTTGAGGGACATTTGTTTATATGGTTGTAGCCATAAGAATACCCAATCACCTACATCAAAACTTCTTTCACTACGATGTTGATCTACCTGTTGTTTCATTCTATTCTATGCCAACACAAGGTTATCCTTTAAGAGTTGGAGGACTTGTTGTTGATGCTCGATGCGATTTTCCACTGCTTCAACCTAGAAATTTCTCATAAATATGATGTGATGGATGGTGGATGATATCCATAAAGTTCCATAAATGGGGTAATTTTTGTTGTTGTATGGAAGGAAGTGTTATACCACCATTTAGCCATATTTGACCCATTGTGTTTGTTTATCAGATACAAAGCGATGAAGATATCCTTCCTAACATTTGTTTACTATCTCATTTTGCCCATCAAATTGAGGATGATAAAATGAGCTATGAGCTAACTAAGTACCAAGACAATAAAATAATTCTGTCTAAAAACTTCCAATGAAAATGGGATCTCTATCACATACAATAATCTGTGGATTTCCATGTAGCTTTTAAATTGTTTCCATAAATGCATTAGAAACTGTATTGGCTTTAAATGGAAGTGATAATGCACAAAAGTGTGCATTCTTGGTAAGTCTGTCAACTACCACCATGATGACACTCTTTCCCTCAGACTTGGTAAACCTGTGATAAAATCCATTGAAACCTCCCCCAAAGCTTGGCT
>APFE030940093.1:162194-176432 GCA_000404065.3 Pinus taeda
AAAGCAAAGAAGAAGGAAAAAGATCAAGAAATTACAGTTCATATTAATAATTACCATTGGGACTACTTTAATTCAAAAGTTATTTTGAACTACAATTTAAAATTAATTATTAATAATTCAGATTAAAAAATGTACATTCAAAAAATATTAAAAAAGAGTTTTTTATTATATATAAAATATTTATCAAATTAATTAAATGAAGTATTAAATTTTTATTGGATATTATATAAATATAAATTGTCATTTTTCTACTGTTATGTATACTGGGTAACCACCGCAACGATAAATCCATCATTTCCAATGATACGAAAATTACAAAATTAAGTATTATAAATTATATATAATAAATTATATAAAAGAATTAGCTCATAGAGTAGAGAATAGATGGTGATGGGGTGTAGTGTTAAGGCATTATGTGATGTTAAGATTATTGGTTCGAAACTTTGTGGGAAAAAAACCTGGGTCGAGCGCGATCCTCCAGTGATTTTGTGCACTTAGATGCCCATGAGTTGTGGTTTCTCAAGCCAAAGATTAAGTGTGCAATCATCTCAAGACTCACAAAACTTAGAATTTTTTTTTATAAAAGGAATTAGTATTGAGTTAAACATATATACATTTTAAAAAACATGTAAGAAATTTTAACCATGGAGATTCACCCACACTTTACCATGGAAATCCTTGAGTTGTAAAAGTTACAATATCACGGGTCATTACCATGGCTTATTAATACCACATGTCCAATATGACATATGTTGATTAACATTTCATTAATTAATTAATTTTAGATGAATTATTATAAGAAACATAAATAAGTTGGACATAAATATTAACCCTGGATTTGTGGCTAAGAATATTATGACATGTTTAGTGGAGGTTAAATATCTACCATCAACCTGATAATTATAAAACTCTAGAAGTACTATTCTAGAATAGACATATCTAACCATGTGCTAAATGGTTATGTAAATACATTTAATTAGAAAATAAAAAAAAAAAATAAATTATTCTTTCTTAATTTAGTGGAAAGAATCATTAACAGATTTAACTAATTTGAAAAGGAAATAAAACACTTAATTAAATTCTCACGAGTATATTTTTTTAATTTAAAAGTATACATGTAAGTTGATCTTTTCATAATATATAGATAATTATATGTTTTTATAAAAATTATAATATTTAAATTTTGAATTTTAATAAACTTTTTAAAATTTTTGTGTTTGTTTGGGTAGACAAATTTACTATCGAATATGGGGCTAGTTTTAGGTAGCAAGTCTTCCATACAATATTAAAGCTACCTCTAAATTAGTCAAAGCAATTTATAAAAAAATGTATAAAAATTAAATGAAATTTTTAGATGATTATTAGCTCTTCAATTAACATATAAAATGAAGATAACTCACCATATGAAACATGGAAACATTCTACCTTACAAGAGAGAAAGTGACAAAGCCTACAATGTGATGGAAAATGTTTTCTCTCCTTTGAATCTAATATCTTTCATTAAGGCTAAAGACTACTACTCACACAAGATGCCAACATCATGCCTCTCTTTTACATAATCAATAAGATGTGTGCAAACAATTGAATAAGAATCGAATAAGAATCTCTTAAAGCAACAATAATTGGACTATTTATATTCTATTAGGGATAGTTTTAATGTGCGGCACCACAAAGCTTAAGAATATGTTCCTAGAGAGTTTGATTTTATTTTATTTATTGACATTGTTAATGATTTTCACATGGGTTTTAACCAACTTTCATGATTTATTGAAGATTCATAGCCACCGTTTTTTTCTTAAAGTTTACTTGAAAACGTTGCACTTATCAAAATGGTGAAAAAAAAAATCTATGTCAAGAATATATTCGTTAGAGGAATTATGAGGTTAAATATAGACTTCAAAACAAAAATGTACAACAAAAATCAACTTTATAAGAACTAATAGGATTTAATATGATGGTGTCAATCATGGGGGGTGGTTCAATATTTTCGGAGTAAAAAGGTAAAAGTAAAAAAAAAAAAAAAAAATCAAACACTATTTTTTCAACTCATATTCTTAACTTACCTCCTCACAATTTTACTCAAATTTTGTTGTGATGGACCTGACTACACTAAAAATGTGAAATACATGAAAAAGCATGGTTACAATCACATTTTCATGTATCTCACATTTTTCGTGCAGTGGGGTCCATTGAAAGCATGCAACATGGGTACTTCTTGGATGAAAAATTAAATTTTGCATCTAGCGAGTACTCTCGCTCAAAATTTCAATAAAGTCATAGGGATATAGGTTGAAAAAGAAGCTTTTTCTTTTTCCCTCCAAAAATTGATGAGTTAATCTAATATTGTTTTATTATTTCCACTATTATTTTATAATATTCCTTAGGAGGCCCATTTTAGATCTCCAAATTTCCATAATGAAGGAGGGAAGAAAAATGTCCTATGAAAAGTATACATGAGATCAAATGGGCCTATATTTTCTTCCACTAAAATTCCTACATAAAATATGTTTGATGAAAGGCCTAGTTTGCATAAAATTGAAAGGTAGTCATTGGTATGGTCAAGTATTTCATGAAATGTTTGAAATCAAATTCTTTGATGTAACGCATGAAATAAATCATTATTATTGGGTGAGGTGAAGTAGATATTTTTATGATCTTATTGTAAGTTTTCAAATCATAGTCCACTCCATTATAAAAAAAAATCAATCTTTTGGGTTCACTATTCTACTTATTTAGTAGATATAAAATACAAATTAGTGCTCATGTAGGGTTTCATGGTATATGAGTAGCATCTTATTTTGAAGGTGAAAATACTTTTGACAATTCTTTGTTGTCTAACTATCTACCTGAATGTTAATAATTCAACACAAGCACAAGCAGGAAAAATATGGTGGAAAACATTTTATGCCATCTTCAACTCACATTGTATTGATCTCTGATATGAATTTATACTACATAAATTGTCGAGGCTATTCCAGATTTAAGATATTATTGAAAACTTATCAATGGATCATGAAAATGCCTCATCAAAGATGATACTTACAACTGATATCTATGTGCTCTTAGACTTTGTGATTGTCTAGAGACTCATAACATGACTCTAGAAAAGATGCAAATCTCACTTTGGTTTTCCACTTACATGGAGTGGTCGGTCAGATGACCTCGATTCTTAAACCTATTTATTTTAGGGATGTGGATCAAACCAAAATATCTAATTTAACTACTTTAAACCCTCCCAAGATGGGGTCCTCTATGCTTGATGTTACAAAATTTCTTTCCTTTTATAAATTTCTTTAGTAATATGTAAATTCAACATTCTTAACAATGAATTTATTTGATTTGGACAAAGCATTGTGAGGTTTATTTATGCTCTATGGATTTATTATTGTTTTCTCACTCTTCCTTACTTTTGAGCTTACCACTAAGTCTATAAAACAATTGCTAGCTTGGGTTTGGCTTCATAATTTACTTCTTAATTTTAGGCATTTATTAGTTTTTAACCATATTAGAAATAATTTAGATAGTTATATAAAAATAGATCTAATGTGAATTATGATGCATTTTTAACGTTTACTAGAAAATATATTGAGATTAAGATTAGTGATGGTTTACCAAAAAAATATGTTCAGGGCAACATTAAAATGGTTTTACGTTATCGATTACGAGTTATCATTTGTAATGTCACCCTTGTCAACAAACATGACATATTTTATATATTTGTTATCGAATAAATGGTTACACCAACCTAGATCCATCTTAACTTTGGGTCTACCAAGTGCTGAAAGGAATCAAATCTCTAGAGGTGCAAACCTTGTTTACAGTGAAAAGAGATTTGATTTATGTCATTGCTTGGTAGATCTGTAGTTTAAATGCATCTAGGTTGGTTTAATTATTAATAATTGATAATTATAATTTTTTTGTATTAGTTGATAATTATAATTATTTATTTCATTTTATTTATTTTTTGAATTGCATTTTTATTTTATTTTTATTGTTATGTAATTTTAGTCAAAATGTTTACATAACATCACATCACATCACATAACTTTACAACATCTCTTTCATATTGAGCTGTAGAGCACCTCTAGACCCAACTAAAAAACAACAAACATAAAACTAAAAATGAGAAAAACATTATTTGTTGAAAGTGCTAAATGAATAATTATGTCTTTCCCTAAAAACATGGAGAAAATTACATGACTATTAAAGTTTCATCATTAATGGTTGGAGATATTCATGAAACTCTATTAAAAGAAATGACGAAACTTTATGCCTGGGACATTTTTAATTTATATTTAAAGGTCTTTTTAATTAATGTTCATCTTTCAAATTTAATGGACTAATACATCATACACACACACAATATATATAATATATATATACTATATATATATATATATATTATTTTCCTTAGATACGTTATAATTGTAGGGTATGTGTATATCTTAAGGGTACTCTGGTCACATTAGTGTAAGTTGAGCAGTTTGCATATAATTTGTGTTGTTCTTATTGTTACAAATCCATTTGGGCACATCACTCCCATCATCGAGATCAGTGTTTTAGGGATCTTCAAACCATAATTTTAATTACTACATGCCCTAAACAAGTCAACCTTTTGAATGCCTCCTTCCTAGATAGTTTGATGGCCTGAAGACATCTTGAAATGACCGGTAGAGGGATTAGCACAGTTAGGCCCATGTAAGGGTGCACTGCAAAGCCGTTAAGTCCATGCCAGGGTGCTCTATAGAGCACTTAGGCCCTCTTTGACCTGTGTTGGGTGAGTTTGAATGAAATTCACGTAGGGTTTGGGGAATATTATTATCTTCTGGAGCCTTCTAGAAGAATCCCACACTTATCATCTCCTACGAGCTTGAAAATAGATGAGGAATGAGTTAAGATACCTCCTATCCTCTCATCCCTTCCTCCATGGAACTAATTCTATGTATGGAAGGCCATTCAAAACCCTCATTGATGACAAATCCTCCTCCATCTTCCTATAAATTGAGCACTCATCTAAGTGATCAAGGGGGATGGACTTTGATGATTGTAAGGAGATAATGTTAGTTTGATAATTGAGACTATTGTAAGTGTCATTATGCTGCCAGATTGTTATGCTTATGATATGATGTATATGGAACCAAAGCTGGAGGAGTGACTTCGAATTAGGCTTCATGGTTGTAATTCTTCCTTCCATTCAATAAAGTATTTGCACCTTTTTCCATATGATCTTGATATGTGACGCTTATATGCATGAATGTATATGATTCCATTTACTTGTAATCAATAGATCTTTTGCTTTGATTGGCTCTTTGTCTTATGTTGATGTTTACATGTAATTATAAAGTTTGTTAAGTATGGGAACGAGTGATAGGACCGATACGAAGTAGACAAGAGGAAAGCGAAAGTACAAGTAGGTCCTCTCATTCTCTTTGTATTTTCTATTGATTATAGGAAAAGGTTAAAGTTCTTTAAACTTTTGTTCTAGCCATAACCACTGTCCAGGAAATTAGTATTTATCAGTAGGTACTGAATTCCTCATAACCAATCGACGACCATAATGGGGAACGATCCTTGTTCTGAGTAGCTTATCACATCCTAAGACACTCCATCAAACCTTATTCCATTTCATTGATTGTACTTTAGTCTTGTTCAAGTGAATTTTGGTCAAAAAATGTGTGTAGTTGCCTCTTGAAATGGTTTACTGTCACCAGCGCAGGATTGTGAGGGACACACTATGTTGTAGAGCACCCTTGGCTTAGGGACAGTGCTCTAAAGTCCAATGTCTCTCATTTAGGGCTATGTTGATCCTCTTTGGGTTAGTTTTCCACCATTGTATAGGGATTTTCACCAAATTTCTTCTCTTTGATTGCTCGCTGAATGATCAATGATTGTCATGTCTCTAAAACCAAGCTTATATCTCCTTTTCTACCCCTACTTTGACTTGAATGATTAATGTTTCTTAAAAGGTTTCTTTGTCATTATCGATTCATTGTCAAAGTTAGATTATAGTCGGTTAATCTTTGTTCGAAAGAAAGTGTCGTAAAAGTCTTATTCTCCTTCGAAACAGAACTATCATAAATTCTTAATTCTTGTATAAATATTGACTGATTGTATGTGCATTAGTTTCCTTTTTTGTTCATCATAACATTAAGGGAATGAAAAATAAAAACTTGCATCGTGAATTGAAAAAGTTTGTGTGTGTTCATAGGAATAGTTTAGGGAAATTGCATTAGATTGTGTTGTTTGCTCTTTGATTGAAAGAAATTTGATTGCTCTATCCCTATTAGCTAAACTTTTCGTTGTTCAAATTGAATGAAAAGAATGTTTATCATAATAGTTTCATTCTAGGAATTGAAAAGATAGATCACGCGATGAACCTTGAAAGGAAAATTCCGAAGGAGATAAACTTAAAATTGATTTGAAGTAACCTAATGGAGCATTGTAACTTAACACAAAACATTTAGGGGTTCTAGGCTAGAGACGTGTTCTAGCATCATAAAAAATAGCAGGTATCTATATCTTGTCTGCAATACATCTCGAGTGTGATATCTCATTCCACGTACGTGGGTATATCGTAGCTTGTCCACGTACCTTCGGGTATATAAGGTGGTGTTACAATACGTAAAGTATAGGGGAATGCTCTCACTGTGCGGTTTTACATTAGACAACACTAGTATAGATTAGGCCTCCACGTACAATCAGGTATATATGGGAGGACAACACTAGGTTTCTATCCATCCATAGGTAACTAAGTCGGCCACTTTGTACACCGTGATACACTGAAAACAACATTTGGCAATATTGCTTGCCCATACTTCTCAGTTTGTTGGGAGGTATTCTGCAGTTCACAGTTACTTGGTAATCCTTTTCCCTAGATCATCCTTCTTTTGTTTTATTTTGTTATTTTGATTAAAATAAATTTAATTGACCATGGATAACATCCTCCATGCTCACTCCTTAGTTTATCTTACGTTGATCCGTATGGTGACAAATCTGGAGTCCACCGATCAAGGATTTCCTTTTGATGGGAATCCTAGTCCTTTTTCTCCTTTCGAAAATATTGGTGCTCCTTATATGGCTACATTGTCCCTTCTGGGACTTACCATTGGCTTGCTAGTATGGTTGTTTTCAACCTCCTTGTTTCAAAATGTCGAAATTTCTCCGCAATTGAGTACTCCTCCAACTGGACAAAACCAACATCCAGCTATGTTGGGTTGTGTTATATTCTTTCCATGACTAGCCCATGTAGTTAACCAGGGGGTTAGAGAGGGGGCAGAGTCCCCCCTTCGCTGTGCCGATTGCATAGTGAGGGGAGTTACAGGGGGTTTGAGGGGTGCAGGTAACTGAACTCTATGGGGTCTAGGACAGCACCCCAGAAAATTTTGGTTTTGGAACCTCTGTTAGGTTGGGCAGACCCACCTATGGTTTTGTGCATGATTTTCGCACATATTTTTTGGATGCGATAGTTTTCGGTCCATGGTTTTGGACGCAATGGCTTTCAATCCATGGTATTGGATGCTTCCACATGTATAAATATGTATTATAACATTGAAAGAAACATAATGAAAAATCAAGCTAGTAGTCCTGGTTTTGGGATCCAGGGGAAAATCTCTATGTATATGTGTTTTATGTGTTATGCTCTCACATTGTTCATTTTCTGTGTTTTAGAATTCGTATGTAGGTAATTTCTATATGGGATTAAAACCTACATTTGGTAGCGGAGCTGTTTTGGCTTCAAGGGGATGCCTTTGTTGCTGAGGGGTTTTGGTCAAGCCCGTGGCAGATCGTGTTCAGTGAGAGATCTCTGAGATCGATTTTGGTAGTGAAAGAAGATGGCGAGTAATGGGAAGATAGATATCGAGAAATTTAATGGTCAAATTTTTGAAATGTGGAAGCTCAAGATGTAGGATCTGTTGGTGGATAAAGATCAATGGATTGCAGTAGATTCGGGTTCTAAACCAATGGGAGTGTGTGATGAAGAATGGAAGAAGTTCGATCGAAAGGAAAAGAGCACAATATGATTGTGTGTCTTAGATTCAATACTGTTGAATGTATCAGGGGAAGCTACAGTGAAGGATTTGTGGGACAAGTTAGGGACTTTGTACCAATCTAAGTCTCTGGTGCATAAACTATTCCTGTGGAGAAAGCTCTATAACCTAAGGATGAAAGATGGATACTTGGTGACAGAGCATTTGAATGCATTTAATACTATGGTAAGTCAGTTAGTATATGTTGATATTAGAATTTCAGATGAATATAAGTGCATCAGTTTGTTGTGTTCTCTACCAGATTTGTGGGATTGTCTGGTTATTGCAATAGGTAGCAATGCAACTGCCTTGCAGTTTGATCAAATAGTCTCATCCTTGCTGATAGAGGAGATGAGATGGAAAGATATGGAGATCCAGAATGGTGATGCCTTGTCTATATGAGGACGGTCCTAGAACAGAAACAAAAATAAGTCACTGAGTGGGAGATCGAAATCTAGAGGAGATCTAAATCTCCAGGAAAACATGTAAAGGTGGTGTGCTGGAAATGAGGAAAGGAAGGGCACTACAAACAGGACTGTAAGTCTAAAGCTCTTGATAAAGGAAACGGATTTGATGATGCTCCTTCCGTAGAGGAGAAAACCGCCTCAAATGAAGGTGGGGATATGTACATGGCTTCTTCAAGTACACATGTAGATCATGAGGCATGGTTGATTGACTCAGGTGCATCCTTTCACTTCTCTCCCCATAGAGAGTGGTTCTGTCAGTATGAGAAATATGATGGTAGTGATATCTTCTTGGGGGATGAAAAGAAGGTTAGAATCGTTGGTCACGGAAAAGTGAAGTTGAAGTTGCAAGGTGGAAGGGTTAGAACACTTCCAAGTGTTCTCCATATTCCTGCATTGGCCATAAATTTGATTTCTATAAGCAACTTGGATGTTGTAGGTGTAAAAACAGTGTTCAAGAAGGATACTGTCACGTGGAATGAGTCGACCTTGCGGACAAGATAGACCTTCCTAGAATCTAATGAAGACCTAATGACAAGCAAACCAACCAGACACTATCTTTCTCTAAATGCGCTTTATAAATAATGGCAAACAAATGTGTTTAAGGCCTACCTCATCTCCAACGCAAGTTTGGGGATGCCTTTGCTCCTTTGATCCAAGTAAGTTCCTTTGTCGCAAACCTGCAAGCACAAACAAGGCAAACGATTAAATAACACCTGAATAACGAATATTATAAAAAATATTTAACATGAAAGTCAAGGAGTCCATGAAACAAATAACATAAGATACTTGTTGAGAAAAATGAGCTTGATTGTATTAATTCAAAAGAAGAAGAACCTTACAACCTTTTCCTTGACGCTGTACAAGCTCCTCCCAGGGTCCAACAAGAAGTCTCCTCTACTTTGACAAGCTTCACTCACTCCCCAATGAAGCCAAAAAAGTATGTGATCTCTCCTCTTAAGCTCAAATAGGAAGTCTTGATTTCACTAGCATTTACCCTCAAAAGTTCAGCTTCTAACCTCCCTAGCCACTAACCCAATGCCTCAATTTATAGTGCAATGGAGGGCAGTTACTAGGTCCTCCTTCAAAGGGATAGCTCCTCATAACAAGGGATTAGCTCCTTCTCTTTTGGGATGCATGAACCACTTTGTAGCGAAAAATCCACATCAAAATTCCTTCTAGAAACCTCTAGAATTAACCCAAAGTGAGTTTTTTAAGATAAAAATTGCGCCTTTTGACTTTCACAAGGGTACGCACCCTCCCATTTACATACAGAGCATATAAGTACGTAGGTATCTTGAACAAAAGGTGCGGGCCCGCAGGCAAAAGTGAGAGAAAGTGCGGAACCATCGTTACATTGCTTTTTTGATGTCTTTCTCTCATTTCCAAAGCTTCTTTTGAAGAGTTGAGGTCTGAGACTTGCTTAGGAGGCTGGTATAGGTGGTGATAGACCCATACCGATTGCAAATAATCAAGGTGACGATATTTTTGTGTAAAAGATTGCCCCCTAAAGTGCGAAGTCTGTAGTAGATGAGGATTTCATTTATCATATAGGAAGAGTGAAGTACTTTATCATTTCGAGGATCATCTTGTGGAGAGCTCGGTTGGAACATGTAAAAAAATTCAATGCAAAATATATATATGAGATCATATCATCGCTGAGGTAGGAATTCCCATAATCAGATAAAAACTGACTAGAAGACTAACTACTGCTCTGATATAGGAATGATCTCGTAACACATCATAAGTACAGACACATGTGGACACAGTATGGACGCAACCATCTATTTATGAATAGTCCATAGTATAATGAATAAAAAATTCCTCACAACCTGGATGGTGGAAACTAGATCCAGGGTCTTCATTTCTACGTCCCGAAATAGTATGATTCTATCCATGTGATTGAATGTGTCGAAGTCGAACATGGTAGAAACCGCTTGATTACCAGTCAATGATGTAAACTGTTAACAAGCGTGAGAGAAACCACCAATAATGACAATGGTTCTCAAAGAACTCAGTACAATCCATGAGATGCGATAAGATGTGTTGATGTCGAACATGTCATGGAATCCTTTGATCGAAAGTCAACGATGTAAACTATCATCAAAGGTGAGAAACCTGCCATTAAGGCATGCAGATCTCAAGGCATTGACGGTTCCTAGATCATCTTTCTAGATAATGAGTTGAAGTCGATAGAAAGCGATCCGTTCGTAGGCAAGCCCACAACACGAAATCATAGATCAAGCTAAAGAAATTTAGTTGCAAGGACTAACTCAGGGATGGTCAAGATGGATGACAAACATTTTGCAGATGAATGGCTTATTTGCACTAACCTCTTGAACACATAACGGCACGACAGATGGTTTGGTGAAAATTGACCCAAAGTTAATACCCAGAAACCGGCTGAAGACTTTCAATATAGTTTGATCAACTGTTAGGTAAAGGATTTCCCAACCCAGGTGAATGAAAGTGTCATGTTCAAGAGTGATTATAAAGTATGACAAACAGACTCACTTTTCTCTCTTTTCCCCCACCATTTCTGGCAAGTACCTCTTTATTTTTTACAAGCTTGAGGAGGATAACATATGCTTGATTATAAGCTCACCCTTCGGGTGAGTCCAACTAGTTTAAATGCAAACCCTAAGAAGGAGTGGTCCGTTCCTGTTTGTAATTGAACAGGTCCTTTATTGTCGAAATTTAACGAGTACAGTATAGGAGAAACTCGGCGTTTTTCATTTTTAGAGAGTCTGAAAAAACTTAAGAAGACTCCAGGGTTGAGTTTTTCGTAAATTTGTGTCTCCCAAGCCCGAGAAAGTATAAAATAATACTTGAGAGAACCGCTTGATCTTTTACGACGAAGGAGTACTTTTCATAATTAGTGCCTTTGATTTGAAAAAGTAAAAAAGCGATCAATGACACGTCGTTTTATGACTAATATCGAATTTGAAAAGACAAAAACCCGACAATCGTTTCGTGTTTTTACGGTCAGAAAAGGGCTGTAAGAGGACCATCTTTTTAGTTCCGTTTTAACGAGCTTAAAAAGAAAAACTCGGCAATATTTTCATGTTTTAGGAGTCAGAAAAGAGCTTAAAGGTGACTCTAATGTTTCACTTTTTCGTAAGTTTTGACGAGTTGGAAAAAAATGATAAAAATGTACTCATATGGGTGACTTTCAATTTAATTTACGAGCAGGAAAAGACGGAAAGAACTCGGTATTTTCATTCGTTTTACGAGAATGAAAGAAAGCAAAATAATCTCGGGATTTTCATGAGTTTAACGAGTCTTGAAAGTAACTGAAATTGACTCGAGATAGGTTTCATTCTTACAAAAGCTTGAAACAAAGAAAAACTATGCTTCAAAGTAGTTTCATTTTTACACAAGCTTGAAACAGAGAGAAAACTGTGCTTGATGCCCCCTAAGCATAACTGCTAGAGCGCATGATCCCCAGCTTCATTTCATTCAACCAGTTGGATGAAATGAAGGTTTAGATACGAGATCATTTGAAAGACTCGACCTCAAACTATAAGAAAACTATGCAAAAAACTGAAATAACTAACCTAAATATACAACTTAACATTTATGAGATCTAGTCAAACTCTCGACTCAATTAGAGGAAGATTTGTTTCATTTTTTAACAAGCTTGACACAGGAAAAAAACTATGCTCGGATTCGGTTTCATGTTTATGCAAGCTTGAAACGAAAAACTGTGCTTGTTATAAGTTCGCATGCCCCCAGCATAATGACGCAAATCAAGGTACATGCCCCCAAGCTTCATTGCATTCAACCAGGTGGATGAAATGAAGGTTTACTTTCAAAATCTTGGAAAGACTCGTGGGAGTTGTTTCATTTTTTAGTGAGGTTGACATAAGAAAAGAACTATCCTCAAAACCCTTGTTTCATTTTTTAAATGAGCTTGACACAAGATAAGGAACTATGCTCATAATTACTTTCAACAATCTACCTAACAAGGAACTATACTTTAAAAACCTTGATTCATTTTTTAATGAGCTTGACACAAGACAAGGAACTATACTCTGAAATCCTTGATTCATTTTTTAACGAGCTTGACACAAGACAAGGAAATATGCTCATGACTACTCTCTACAATCTACCTATATAACCTATGACTCCTTGTTTCATTTTTTAACGAGCTTGACACAAGACAAGGAACTATGCTCATGACTCCTTGTTTCATTTTTTAACAAGCTTGGCACAAGATAAGGAACTATGCTCAAGCCTACTCTCTACAATCTACCTATATAACCTATCCTTGTTTCATTTTTTAACGAGGTTGACACAAGACAAGGAACTATCCTCGAACCTGATTCATTTTTAACGAGGTTGACTCAGTAACAGGAACTTTCCTCGAAACTAATTGATTCATTTTTTAACGAGGTTGACACAGGAAAAGAACTGTCCTCATGACAGCCTGTTTCATTTTTTAATGAGGTTGATACAGGAAAAAACTATCCTCACAACTAACTGATTCATTTTTTAACGAGGTTGACACAGGAAAAGAACTATCCTCATGATAGCCTGTTTCATTTTTTAACGAGGTTGATACAGGAAAAAACTATCCTCGCGCTCATTGATCATGGCTTCCAACTAGAAGAAAGACATGTCAATGGACACACCTTGATCTTGGCATCCAAGAGGTCTTCATCAGAAGGAAGAATAGTTCTCTGGAAGGAACACATGTCAAGGGACTCAAAAGGGATAAGAACATCGCATTCAAGTAATCCCATAGAGTTTTCCATGTCAATTACCTGATCTAAATCAAAGGAAGATGAGCAAACAGTGAGAGGCTCACTTACATCGGTAACTGAAAACATGGGACTAGTTGCCACATAATTAACCCGTGGCAGGGTAGATACCACTTTAGAATCAAGAACATTTAGGGCTGTCATATTATTGGTAGTTGAAACAAGACTAGGGAACAAAAGTTGGTCTACAGTCACAATATTTCCATTGTGAGGGAAAGACATGATGCGAAAGAGTGTCGATACGACAACTTTCATTGCGTAAACATAGTCTCGCCCAAGGAGTAAATTGAAATCCAAGGGACCTCGAACTACCATAAGATCAATACAGACAGTTTTACCTTCCAAGGTAATAGAAAACTTAGGAAGGATCCCTAAAGGTTCACTAATGGTTCTGTTAAAAGCTTTCAGATTCTGCGTAATAGGCACAAGCTGAGGGGAACCCAAAGCTTTCCAAGCAGTTGAGGATAAAATACTAACAGAAGCACCTTCATCTACCTGTGTGCGATGCATGTCCCTACCACCAGCCTTGACAATGATTTGGAAAGGGATGGAGGAAGGAAGACGAGGTTCTGTCAGTCTGTTCCAATCAAAGGAAAAGACCTCAGTACTTGGAGGCGGTTCTGTAGAAACAAGTGAAATGCCCCCCGGCGTAGAGGAATCTGATGTAACAAAAAGAACCTGAGCGGTATGAAGTTCACTCTCTAACGGGAGAGTGGGATCGATCAAATGTGAAATTGAATCGACCACTTGATCAACTAATGGATCATCAACCTGAGTGACATGAGTTTCACTCTCTAATGGAAAAGTGGGATCGACCGTACTTGAAATTAGATCAATCACTTCATCAATTGACGGTAGGTTTGGTAAAAGTTTACGGTAACCAATTGGAAATTCTTGCTGTGGAATAGTAAGGTTTTCCAACAATTTTGAGGCTTCATCCATGTGAGGGCAAATGTGAGTTTGATGACTCCCATTGCATAACTT
>APFE030940094.1:0-11258 GCA_000404065.3 Pinus taeda
AAGCACATAGATACCAAATTTCACTTCATACGTGAATTGGTTAACAATGGTGAGATTGTTTTACAGCACTGCAGAACAGAGGATCAACTAGCTGACATCTTGACAAAACCATTGGGAAAGAAAAGTTTTGATCATTTCAGGAAATGCCTGGGTATGCAGAAAAACCCACCAGTTGAAATTAAAGGGGAGTGTTGGAATGATAATTTAAACTGCCGTGGAGCGACAGCGACCGCAGCATACTGTCTCCAGAAAACCTCCATTTGAGCTCCCTGCGATGCGATCAAGTCACAGATCGCATATCGCACATTTTCTTGTTAACCTTCGTTGCATCCCTTCTATTGTCTGCGATTGCGATTTCGCGATGCGATCTGATCGCATATCGCAAATCACATGTTTTAGACAATTATGGCAGCGGCGACACATCTTTTCTTTTCCTCCGATACGATGGTGCAATGTTGTGATAAGCCATGCATTAAATTCAGACAGGATATTTTCAGCCGTGTAATTAATGATATTTACGGCGGTTGGTAAATGTAGGTGAAATTTTTAATTCTATTGTTTTCTATTTTACGGAAGTATGGGCACAAGCAACACTTATCAAAGATTCTTGTTGTGTTGTTCATCATATATATGAAAATTGCAAAGGCAGATATAGTAGAGAGCAGAATTGAACAAGGAGAGCCTTTTTTCTGCAACGCACAACAGTGCTGAGACTCTAATTTTTCTGAGATAGTGAAATTAGTTTCTGGAACTGAAGCGTTCCTGTTGTAATCCCTCTGAGTAGAGGAAGCCTATTTTGTAACAGTTTTTTTTTTGTTATGATTAAGATCCTGAATCAAATAACAGAGCGTTGTTTTCTGTGAAATTTCTTTTGTGTTTGAAATGAACAGAAATTTCCAACACTAATCAAATCAGGCCAGCATTGAACAAGCTATTTGGGTTTAAGAAAAACAGAAAAGATCTATACTAAAAGTAATAATATAGCATAATAATAATAATGGGGAGGGTGACTGAGTTTACAACAACCTGAAGACAACTCCGTACACATAATCTTCATGGTGTATCTCAGTTGATTCTGAAAATATACTCTTTATCTTGCAATTTCATAGAAATTTGTGGCTCGTTTTAGTTGGGAAATGCGATTTATTTGCGGTTGTGAACTGCTTGTAGAGGTTTGGGCATTTCTGATGTGTCGACAATCCATTCTAGTGGGAAAACATGATTTACTCATGGTTTTCAACTGCCATTTCAGGTTTCAGACAGTTCCATATTGATATGTACTTTAGAAAATTCATTATCAATCAAAATAATAAGAAATTCCTATACGGGGATTTAAGATGTTGTTAATACAACATAAGAACCTCCCTTGAGACTATTGAAGCCAAGGTTTCAATGCCATTGTGGCCATGAATATGATATTATTAACAGTAGTGGGCCGCGTGCCCAGTAAAAGATATTTTATATTCCACTTCAATTCTGTTAAGTAAACTAGTTTAGGCCGACGACTTTTCGAATGGTGTAATACGCGAAAAACATCACCTAAAACCTAATTTGTCGATGATAATTTTAATTTTTCACGAAATTGTTCATCTTCCCGCCAGCGATTTCTTGGCATCTCTTACGTTCTGTGAATCGACACTCTGGCTGGGGATCTGTTCTTGCTTGTGGGTTTTGAGGCTGCGGATCGCATCTCCATGGATCAAGTTGTTCAGTCGTTGCAGTCTCCTGGTATTGATACTGAAGACAGCGCGTCTAGATTAGAAGAAGACGGCATGTCAAAATTAGAAGGCATTTTGAACTATGAATTCAGAAACAAATGCCTCCTGAAAGAAGCGACAACACATTCATCTATTAATAACACTGAATCCTATGAGAGGCTGGAGTTTGTGGGGGATTCGGTTTTGGGTTACCTCATAACCAAACATCTCTACACAGCTTACCCTCATCTGCAGCAGGGCACTTTAACATTCTTGCGTTCTCAGAATGTTGACACTGAGAAGTTTGCACGAGTGTGTGTAAAGCACGGATTTCATCAATACCTCCTGCTCAATTCACCGGCTCTGCAACTGATCGTAAGTTACTGTGCCACTTCAATCTAGCGATTCCCCATTTGATTTTATCTGATAATGAAGATGAATGAGATAACCCTTTGTTGTGCAGATCGAGGACTTTGTGAAAGATATTGAAGACGAATCCAAATCCTTCCGTTGTGGAGATTTCAAGCCCCCCAAAGTTCTGGCTGACATAGTGGAATCCATAGCTGGTGCAGTCTTTGTTGACTCCGGGTATTCCGAAGATCGAGTGTGGGAGGTACTTGATTCCCTTAATTTCCCCTTGCAACCATGGGTATACTAGAAGTTAGATTCATGTCAGATTTGTATCGGAGCTGCAGGTATTCAAGCCACTGTTAGAACCACTAGTGAGTCCAGAAACACTTGAACTGCATCCTGTGACTAAGCTTCAAGAGCTATGCCAAAAGCAAGGGAAAGACATCGATTACAAAAACTCTTGGGTTGGCAATATGGTAAGATCCCAGGTACTGATCAATGGCGAAGTGGTTGGAAATGGTGAACACCACCAAAAGGAATTGGCAGAAAGAGTGGCGGCTAAGGATGCTTTGCACAAATTAAAGAAGGAAGATAAAGTAGATAAGTCAAGCAAAGACGAGACGCAGACGGGAAATCATGAGCATCCCCTAGTTGCACAGCAGAAATTGAACAACTTGTGCATGAAGTAACATTGGCCTCCTCCCCTTTACAAGTAAGGATTTCCCCCGCCTTACTCTAGGGTATTTCCATTACTAATGAGTCAAATTAATTTTCATTACAAATATTGCAACTAGTGTTTCAAAAGTTGACTGTCGAAAATTTCCAGATGTGTTAGGGAGTTACAAAATTTTAAAAAGTGCCACAAACACCATAGCCACTTGTCCGTGTTTTAACAGTACCGGAGCAAGTTTAAGCATCCACTTCAAATTCTAGGGTTTCTCAATTGGTCTTACTGCAAAAGCTTCTCCTTCTTCACTCCAGTCTACTTATTCACTTTCTCCAAATTCTGCCATCGCTGTGCTCCATCATGAGATTTGGTATCCCTACCAGGTAATTGGTAAGAGCGTTGGACTTGCTCAGAAAGGGTGCAGTGTTAAAATCTCTCTGTCCTCATATCTTGATTGCCAAATCTTGTCTTTCTCCACTCCAATCGACAAATTCACTTTCTCCAAATTCTGCAACTGCTGAGCTCTATCGTAAGATTTGGCATCCCTGTTACCCATGAATTGGTAAAAGTTATCGGACTTGCTTAGAAGGTGTGCAGGGTTTAAATCTCTCCCCTAATGTTATGTTAATGTGAGTTTGTGTTACACACCACCTTTCTTCATTTATGTTTTGTGAAGTTTCTCCCATCTTATACGATTTCAATTGCCACATGGATCGTTTGATCTGTTTTTTATCAATTGCTAAAATACATAAACTGGACTGGGTCTGCAACAGACCTGAGGAATTTCATCCACAATTTTCTAAAATTTACCTAACTTCTGAAACATCAATACGTACATTGATTAAAACCACAACGCCCCTAAAATGGCTTTCGCTCCTTATCTTGCCTAAATTTTTTGACTTCAAAGATTATTCTCATTTCTTCTATCTCCTAAAAATATGAATAAAACTTGTAAATTCAAGTACTTACTACTTATATGGTTTATCTGACAGAATGTTTACTGGAAATTCAGGTTGTTTACTGGAAATTCAGGTTTATCTGGCAGAATGTTTACTGGAAATTCAGTTGTGACAACTGTCCAAGCCAAATACTATTCTCTGAAGTTTCTCCCATCTTATACCATTTCAAGTTGTTTACTGGAAATTCAGGTTTATCTGGCAGAATGTTTACCGGAAATTCAGTTGTGACAACTGTCCAAGCCAAATACTATTCTCTGAAGTTTCTCCCATCTTATACCATTTCAAGTGTTACATGGATTGTTTGATTTGTTTTTTTCAATTGCCACAATACACAAACTAGACTGTCTCTGCAACAGACTTATGAAATGAGCAATATCTACAAATTTCTAAATTTTACGAACTTGTGAACATCAATACATCCATTGCTTAAAATAAGAAAGCTCTTAATATGACTTTGGCTCATCTTACCTAAAAAGTTGACTATTACATGATTATTCTCACTACCTATGTCTCCTTCAAACATAAATAGAACTTATAAATTTAGGTAATTTCAATTTATATGGTTTATCTGATAGAATGGTTCTAAAATCACTATTTATATAGTTTATCTGAACAGATGGTTACTAGAAACTCAATCAAGATTCAAGACAAGCACGTCCAAGCCAAGTACCAAACTCTCAAAGGGTTCACTATGTTTATATCTGATACTATAATTATAGAATTTATTAACTAAAGTTGATAGGAGCTATGATAGGTGTGAAACTTAAATAACAAAATACAGATCAAAAGCACCAAACACAAATTCAAGTTATTAAATAAAGTCTTTAGTATGAGGCTTTTGCAGTTGGACATTTTGTTCATGATTTTTTAAAATTGTTGTATAAAAGATTTTTGAACATTTTGAACCGCAGCTTTTGAATAAATTCATTATTAATTACCAAAAATATGGAACTTAATAATTAAT
Source organism: Pinus taeda (assembly GCA_000404065.3). Taxonomy (NCBI): domain Eukaryota; kingdom Viridiplantae; phylum Streptophyta; class Pinopsida; order Pinales; family Pinaceae; genus Pinus; species Pinus taeda. The sequence continues at coordinate 4,639 of APFE030940094.1, forward strand.
TTTTAAAAGTAAAAATTAAGAATAAAACCTTTTCAAAAAAATCAAATCTCTCTAAATCTTTAAAAAAACACATAAAATATTATGCCTTGTCTACTTGTTCTACTTTTTTTTTGGTTTTTCTCGAGAATATTTTCTAGTCAATTTTGTTCAAAATCTGGCAGGAATTTATTGAAATTGTAGGTTTGATATCTGTAGGTTGCACAATCGGAGTGCTCTAGGGATTTTTCAAGGTGTTGAATCTATTAATATAATCTAAACAACTAAAAGTTACAACCTCATTGATTTTTTTTTTTTACTAATAGTGAGAAAAACTATCATAACTCAGTGGTCAAACCAACAACGACGACAATGATCATTGACTACTATATACTAATGTAGGCTGACTCATCACCATTATTGAAGGAAAGCCACACCACCTGGAATTACCTGCTGGTGGTATGTAAAGAGGTAGACTTTCACACCTCCCAGATGCCTATGTGTCTTGGACTGTTACCCTGTTTCCTTATGTCTGAAGAAGATGGACTCTTAACCAAGTAGAAACAATTTTAAGGCATACTCTAGGCTGAACTCCATGTGCATCAGTTACTTACTCATCATTGTTATTCTACGTTTTTGTGTTTTTTTTTTCTTGCTTGAATCTGACAATACAATTATCAGTTAGGGCAATACAACTATCAATACAATACAACTAACTGATAATTGTATTCCCAGATTCCAGACAAAAAAAAAAGAAAAAAATGTAGAATAATTAAACTGTACCCAAAATATTATTATCTTACTTACAAAGTAACTGACGCACATGAGTGCCGAGGATGTGGTCCAAAGGTTATGTGGAGAGGTTGAGTCTCCACATGGGTTGTGGTCCAATCTCGGGCAAGACTATGTATGCTTGAGAGTGGTTCCATGCACGACAAGACTATATATGCCTGAGAACTGCTCCATGCACCATTTCTTCAAGTAAAAAAAATGTAACTCATGGAGTTTAAAACATAATACTGCATAATAAAACATAATACTGCATAATAATGAAGATAAACCCCGTCCAATTGACAAAGTCTTCTGGCATGAAAAAGTGTAAGAATCGAATCTCTTTATCCCCGTTAAAATGGAGTTCACCTCCAGTTTTCATTACTGTTAGTCCATGGCCACAAGGAACCATGCATATGCAAGATAAAATCTATTTTTTGGTTAGAGGCATCTAACTCTAATTAATTGGGGTATTTTATGTAATCACTGAAGAGTTTCAGTGGACATGCACTATATAGAATATGTGTGTATGTACTTTTTCCTTGAATTTTACCAATTGCCTCACATAAAAAATTGAGGGTACAAACCATATTTTGATAAATGCCAAAGTCAAGCTGCACGAAAACTATTTTACAAAACGCTTGAATGACGAATAACCCTGCGAACGTACCTTATCTATTTGGATGACTTTAAGGATACCTACAATCTGAAGCCAAGATGGTTTCAGAGGATGAACTTTGAAGTCTAAATTCTTAGGTAGCCGGGCTTCGATGGTAGATTTTTTTTTTTGTTGGGGTCAGTTCTACATGGGTGAGGCTACATTATGCTCTATTGAAGATCCCTAGTAAATTCTTTGTTATTCTGATAAATGGAGTGATATTTCTTGAACAAAATCTTGAACTAGGGTCAACTGGGAAGTTATTCCCATCAACAATGGTTTCCAGATGTTTCATGATAACCACACTATCTTTCCTCGCACATCCGGTTTTTCTGGCAGGCTTTTGCTCTGCATCTCGCAGCTCTAATGTTAACAATGCAGATCTGCAGTCTCGCCATTTTCAAATTGGGATTTGAAGATGGGGAGTTATGAGGTTTGCGAGCAATATGATTCGACCCAGATCGTTCAAATTGAAATGTGAGCAACAGAAATAGCAATTCGAGCATTTCTTAGTTGGCGAAATACCGATGGACGTCACCGCAAATGGGGCAATTTGAATGTTGTGTATCAAGCTTTCTTCAGATTGTGGGATAATAGACACTCCACCCACCCCTCTTTCGATGGCCTTTCTGGTAAGGTTCGTAGTACTCAAATGTCAACGAAGGGTATCTGCAATTCACCATCTTCAAACTGTGACTAAAGGGGTTCATGAAAAATCCCAACGGATGCAGATCATTCGAATTGTGATCTAAATAACGAAAGTTGTACTCGGACTACTTACTGGTTTGTTGGATAATTGACTCAGAGCCCTGACCCTTGTAGGTTAACGGGAGGACATAACGTGTAGGCATCGAACATGGGGTGAGAGATGGACAAGCGTATCAATTTTGGTGAAGGATAGAGCATCTCATGTAAATCCTAATTGGGCATCAACAAAAGACTTTGGTTGATACAAAGAGGCCACTCCAAAGAACAATGAGGACATTGAGGGTTGTTTTCATTAATGAGATTTGGGATTAGAAGGCGCTATTTGTGATAAGTTAGAAAAAGGGGAAAGTAAGAAAAAATAATAAATATTTAATAGGAAATTACAAGCATATCAATTTTCGTGAAGGATAGAGCATCTCATGTAAATCTTAATTAGGCAGTAACAAAAGACTTTGGTTGATACAAAGAGGCCACTCCAAAGAACAATGAGGACATTGAGGGTTGTTTTCATTAATGAGATTTTGCGATTAGAAGGCGCTATTTGTGATAAGTTAGAAAAAGGGGAAAGTAAGAAAAAATAATAAATATTTAATGGGAAATTAGGGAGAACTTCAAGTGTGATAGTGGAGGGCAAGTGTAACATAAAAGTTATGGTAAGATAGAGAAAGTATATGACATAACAAGGTGAGAAGGGGGTTGCAAAATTTAAGGAAGGTAGCAATTTGATGGAATTAACGATAAGTACAATATGGTTGGCTCTTAGTAATGGTGATTATTGACACAAAGAAAGGGTTAATGCTGATAATTTGGTATATATTTGTGACAAGGAAACAAAAAATAGTTCAAGCCGCTTATGGATTTACTTGAGAATGTATTGGACAATATGTTTGTTATGAGCACAAAGTATCCCATACTTTGCATATATTGCATTAACATTTTGATGAGCTAAAGAGAAGGGTTATTATGAACCTTGCGACTAACATCACATCATGGAGATAGAAGTAGTAAGGAAGGTTCTCAACATTCCACAAGGAGAAGAGGTATGGAGCAACAAAGGATTTAGAGATAAAATAAGAAATAGTCTCACCTATCTTAGCACCATACTTGATGCATGGATGAAAATGTGACAAATCAAACATATGTACTTGATGGAGACATGGAAAGATGAAATTAACACACCCTTAATTGGAGGACAATGAGGGTATTCGGAAAATTCTTTGAGATGGGGGACAACAACAACTAGTTGGTCGTGCAATTTTATTTCATCACATGGGTTCAAATTCATGAGAAACATATTGAGTGGGTAAGAACAATTGAGGCCCAATGACACAAATAACTCAATTGAATAGATATGTACAACTAAGACGACTTTTTAATGTAGTCCTATATATTTTGGATTATTGCTACTAATTTCCTATTCAATATGTCGGTTAGAAAGACCATGAAAGAAGGAATCTCCAAACCTTTTCACTACCATTGAATGTGAGGACAACACCTGCAGAGGTACTCAACAACATTTAGGGATGATATCCTCAACTATAGTGGAAAGATAAAGGGTGGGGACAAGGGCAAGTTGTCTTTTTTTGAGACACTGGGATGCCCTTGTGTAGATAAAATGAGGCTTTAGTTTGAGCATACCATATAATGCTATATTTGTGTGGGGGTAATTGTACCACTTGACATCACTTCTTTCAAACTTTGTAAGAACAAAGGTTTACAAAGGAGATTGTAATACAAGTCTTGAAGATCCAATATCTCTTCAAATGAAAGAAAAAGAAGAAAGTATCATAAAAATCGTCACTCATACTTTGTGGCAAAGTATACAAGAAGAGCATATTGGAGACATTATCTAGTGAGACATATCATCTAGATCTGGACTTCATCATCATAACACTAGATTGATATGACCCATTAAAAAATATCATACAATTTTATGATGAAAAAGGGTTCACATAGAGGATTTTTTTTTTATTTTTTTTTTTTAATTCACCGGAAAAATCATAATCTTTCATTATATTGTGAAAAATTACATATAGTAAATGTTGTTCCGCATATGCGGATTTCCTCCATGGCTATAGTATCTATAAACCATTCCTGTACATGTCTGTGTCAAAAAACAAAAAATCATCACGCAGGATGATGTTGTATCAAAATGTCAAAAAATCATCACGCAGGATGATGTTGTGATTGGTATTCTATATAAAAACATAATTGCACCTTGCAGGATGCTGTTGCATAAATAAAAACTAGATTATCTACACCATCATATATACTTGTCAGTTCATCAAAAAATCAGTGGTCATCCACCCAAGGGTAGATTTGGTCTATATAAGGCATGTGGTAGTACTGGTACTGAGAGATGCCCCTCTGTTCGTGGATTATCCACTGTCCTCCTGGTAGGTGTGTGGCTTCCTTGGATAATCCGTCGGCACTGTGATTATGCTCCCTGTAGATATGACGAACAATGATGTTATTAAATTGTGATTTGAGGTGCATAACTTCATCTAGAATATTTAAGAGTGTGTGTGTGTAACATCTAGATTTCAGATTGATCCAATTTATGATAATATTTGAGTCCCCATATATCTGTAAGTCTCTGCATTCATGATTTAAAGCAAAATGCATAAGATTACGAAGAGTTATGAGCTCAACAAAATTGTTCGTTCCTACGCCTAAGCCCATCTTGACTTTGTAATGATGTTGATCAGATAGATATAGTATAAAGCCCCCCCCACATCTATGTTGTTGAGCAGCTCCATTGAAAAAAGCCCATGGTATGGAGTGATCTATGGGGTTGGGGGCAGATGGTCTGCGAGAGCGAGGAGGAGTATATTCAGGCAATTCGAGATATGCTGCAACGATTTTGGCAATAGCAGGTTGCCATCGAATCGAGCCATTTTCGAAGATCATTTTGTTCCTAGCCAGCCAAATAGCCTAGCAAATGATGATAGGAAGACATGTGCGGTTTGTTCTAGAATGAGCTCGATTCCAGGCCTCCCAAGCTGCTGTGATGTTTTCACCCTCCCATGCCCCCACGAACCCGATCTCCTCAACCACATCCTTCCATATCTGTTTTGTGGTTCCACATGTAAGAAACAGATGAGTGGTCGATTCAGACTGTTGTTTGCATAGTATGCACTAGGTGGGACCATGCACAAACTTGTGCATAAGTGATTCCCCAGTAGGGACCTTGTTCCGGAGAATGCACCAGAAGAAGAGTTTTGTCTGGGGTGGAGTCTTTAATTGCCAGATGATCTTCCACAAGCTCTTAGTTATTTATGGTTTTTTGCAATTAATCAGACACTGGTAGCCTTCCTTGGGTGAGTAATAGCCAGATTCAGCCTTGTTCCACATGAGTTCGTTAGGTCCATCCTTAATGCGAATATGAGATTCACTCAGAGCACTCGTGTAATCCTCCTAATTTTGATGCTAGACCGGAGGCAAATTTAACTGAGCTGCAGATTTCCATGCTTGTGTGAATATGAATGAATCTCCTGGTCCGCAATTTGAGCTATTACTCTAATATTTTGTTGATCGAGTAATCAAATAAGCTCACGAGGGAGATAACATCTCCCTCCTCCTCTTGTCCATGGATCCATACCGATGCGAGCCCTGGATCCATCATTGATTCTCCATGTAATATGATTGTGAATGAGGGGGAGTGCGTATAATAGGGCTTTCCACGCTGATGAAATACCTGTTCTGTTCCAGCCAGGCAGTTGAATCCAGTCCATGACTTGTAAGGACCATATGTATTTATGGTATGAGATAGATGACCAGAGATTTTGCCTGGTAAGCAAAGTCCATCCCATTTTCGCAGCCAAGGCGTGTGCAAAGTATGATAGGTCTTTTAGGCCCCAGCCTACCCACTTCTTTGGCATAGCAATGTTTTCCCAACTAATCCATGCAAAAACTCGCTTTTCCTGTCCTCCATTCCAGAGATATCCACAACATATTTGCTTGAGATGGGCAAGTATTCCTCTAGGTATCCATGCTAAAGCCATCCAGAATACAGGTGTGGCTTCCAATACTGATTTAATGAGCACCAGCGTTCCTGCTCTGGATAGAAAGCGATGGCTCCAGTGTGAGATCCTTTTCTCAAATTTGGAGATCAGCTAAGTCCAGTCTGCGATATTGTGTCCCAAAAGGCTTGATCCAGCAACCCAAATATTTGAAACCTTGATCCAGAGGTCGAGGGTTATAAGGGAAAGGATGCGAAGCTACATTGGATTCTTGAGCAGAAGTGTAAGCCTGGGAAATGGTTGATTTTGAGTGGTTTGCCAGCATACCGGTCGCTCTGTAGAATGAGGCAAGGATCCTATCAAGGGTAATCGAATACCGTATACTTCCATCCAAAAAAATGATGACATCATCTACAAACATGAGATGTGTTAAGTAACACTGATTAGTAATTTTCAAGCCTGATACTCTGCCATTCTGTTTTCGTGATAGATGAGTCTGCTAAGACATTCCATAACCAGCAGAAAGAGGAGCGGTGAGAGCAGGC
>APFE030940104.1:13417-39203 GCA_000404065.3 Pinus taeda
TCTTTTTTATTTCTGAAAAAAAAAACAAAAAAAAAAAAGCCTTTTTACAGCAAGAAAATATTCAGCAAAAATCAGCAAGCACACTTTTACAACTTATCTCAGCCTTGTTGAAACTCAACCTTGCTGAAAAACTGTCCTGCTAAAACTTCGCTGTTGTTACTCCGCTGCTGAAACTCCGCAGCTCACTGTCCAGAAATCTCCCTTGCTCTCTTGCTCTCCTTCTCTCAATCTGCTCATGAAAGAATTGAATCGAATGTGATCTTTTCCTCCTTTTCCTCTCTTAATATAACTCCAAGTGACTTTTGGGTGATCCAAGTGACTTTTGGGTGATCTCTAAGTCCAATGGTTGAAATAGATTAGATCAATGGCTGAGATTAAATGCACATTTAAATCACACTTTCTATTTTTTAATTCACCCACTTTAATAAAGACCCACTTAGTCATTTATTTCCAAAGTCACTTTTCCTTTCTAATTTTTCATTGATTTTATAAAAGTCACTTTAAAATTAGACTTAGTAACTTTATCACTTAAAGTCACTTTTAAATTAGATTTTAACTTTATAAAAATTATAAAGTCACTTTAGGAGAAAAATTAAAATCTTTTGGACACTTTTCCCTAGGCCAAAGATCAAAGCCTAAGGGAACCACCTGTCCTCCGGTACCAAATTTCAACACTTAAGGACTAATAATGGGACCGAGTATGAATCCAATGAGTTCCATGACTTTTGCAAAAAGGCTAGCATTAAGAGGGAGACCACAACACCATACACTCCTGAGCATAATGGTGTGGCAAAAAGGAAGAATCATGCGATTGTGGAAGCTGTTCGTGCCATGCTCCATGATCAAAGGCTTCCGAAGTTTCTATGGGCCGAAGCTGCAAATACCGCCGTATATGTTCAAAACCTATGTCCTCATCAAGCATTGGATTCCAAGACTCCCGAAGAGATGTTCACTCATAAGAAACCTGATGTCTCCCATTTTAGAAGTTTTGGAAGTCCCATATATTTTCATGTGCCGAAAGAGAAAAGGAGCAAATTGGAAGCATCTGGAAAGAAGGGAATCTTTGTGGGCTATAACGAAAATTCTAAGGGCTATAGAATCTATGTGGCTAGTCAAAGGAAAGTCGAGATTAGTCATGATGTCACCTTTGACGAAGATATGGCTCTTAGCAAGGTTGACAATCTTCCTATTTTAAGGAAAACTAAAGAAGTTGACACCAGGAAGCCAAATGAGAAGAAAGATGAGACGATGCCCGATGTGGGAGAACCTATGGATCCCATTGATCCCCCTCCGCAAGAGCCTTCCTCTTCTAGGAAGAGGCCCAATCGCTTAGGGGAACACTTGATGATGTTGAAGGACATACTGCACCTAGAGGGACTTTCCGTGAAAGTAAGAAGCCAACCAGGTATCAAGGATACTTGACCATTATGAACACCATCATTTAAAATGAGCCTTCATCGTTCGAAGAAGTCATGAAGCATCAAGTATGGAAGGATGCTATGAATGAGGAATACAATCCCATCATGAAGAATGATGTCTGGGATGTGGTCCCTAGACCCCAGAACAAAACAGTTGTCACCTCGAAGTGGCTTTGCAAAATAAAGCATGGAGCCGATGGGAGTGCTGAAAAGTATAAGGCTCGCTTTGTTGCTCAAGGCTTCTCTCAAAAGGAAGGTGTAGATTATGACAAGATATTTGCACCTGTTGCCCGATACACCACCATCCACTTGATCATAGCCCTTGTTGCTTTGCAAGCATGGAACCTACATCAGATGGATGTCAAGACCGCGTTCTTGCATGGTTCAATTAAAGAGGAAGTCTATGTGGAACAACCCGAGGGGTTTGAGATTCATAATCGAGAATCTCATGTATGCAAGTTGAAGAAAGCTCTCTATGGGCTGAAGCAAGCACCCCGAGCTTGGTATGAGCGGATCGATAACTACTTGATGAATTTGGTATTCACTAGGAGTGAAGCTAAACCAAACCTTTACTTTAAGGTTGAGAATGATAAGCCTCTCATATGTTGGAATCCTTAGTTTAACTCATTAGAAATTCTTCCTAAACTTTCTAGTTTATTTCTTCCTACTTGTTTAATTACTTAACAAGTTATTTACCATGTAAATACTAAAAATAAACACAAGTACAGTATCAACATCTACAAATCATCAACTGAAAGAAAACAAGCACACAAGTGACACCGTTATTTTTGGACCAATGTCTCCGAAAAAACCCAATGCAGGAAAATCGGTGCAGCTATTCAGAGGGTTTTATTATTAGGCAGGTTTTAGAATACAACCAGGGTGCTAGAAATGGCTCAACCAACAGAGAATGCCCTCGACAGTAGTACCTCTCCTCAGAGACAGATATTCCAGTTGATCAATCACCGAATGAACGATCCCACAACAACAATTGCAGCTTTCACTACTCTGCGTCACTCTGATAGGGACTGCATCACCCTATCCGGCTCACCAGCTCCCAGTCTGTCCCACGAAATCCTCCCAGCGCTGCCTCTTGGCCCTGCGTCTGCTCTGCTAGCCTCTGCGCAGCTTCTGGAGCTTCTACGTCAGCCCTTAGACCCTCTGCATCTCACACACGGGCCTCTCCTGGCTCTGCACAGCTCCTAGCTGCCTCTGTGTAGACCCCAGCTGCCTTTGCGTCAACCTCTCCGAGCTCTGCATTGTCTCTTTGGTACCAACTCTGCCTCTCTGCTATGTATTCACTGCCCCTCGCTGCTGATCACTGATTCTATCTCTCATAGCAAACCCCGCTCTAGAGAATAGAATGATTGATCACTCTGGTGTATTCTCCAACTAACCCTCAAGCCTCCTCTTATACTTTTCTCATTGGTCCATCGACGGCCAAGATTAAATCTCTAATCAACGACTAAGATTAGATTTGGCTTGATCCATGACTTTTGGAACCTTCTAACCCAATTTTATATTAATACTCATTAATATTTTATTTTTCCTAAGTTTAGACTTAGGAGCTCCATTAAAAATATTAATTATTTTAGTATCTCCCAAACCGGTTAGAATCTCCCCAAACCATTTCTAGGTCTTGGAGATCTCATGTGCTTTAGCCTCTCCACCAATTTTCGTGGCTAGAGCACATCCGATGCTACCCCAAATCAACATCATACCGGTGTTGTACATTGACGACCTCTTCTTGACAGGTGCAGACCCTCTCATTCACAAATGTAAGAGGGAGTTAGCCTCTGAATTTGAGATGGAGAACCTAGGATTGATGCACTATTTCCTAGGGCTGGAAGTTTGGCAAAATCCAGGAGTAATTTTCTTATCTCAAGGAAAATACGTGGTGAAGATATTGGAGAGATTCGGTATGGTGGACTACAAGCTCGTGACTACCCCGATGGAGCTTAACTTCAAGAAGTTATGCGGTAGTGCTATCAAACCTGCTTTGAGAAATGCTTCTGAGTATCGTCAACTCATAGAAGCATTGATGTTCTTGGTGAGCTCCCGTCCAGATATATGTTTTGCAGTCAACATATTGAACCACTATATGGTTGAGCCTCATCATTCACATTGGATTGGTGCCAAAAATCTTTTGAGATATCTTTGGGGCACAATCACTCATGGATTGAGATACACTATCGGAGATGTGAGGCTACATGGATATTCCAATGCTGATTGGGCATGCAGTGTGTTGGACCGAAAGAGCACTTCCGGGTGTTGTTTTTCTTTGGGTTCTACCTCGATATCCTGGATGAGCAGGAAGCAGAAGTCGGTGGGGCTTTGAGCACCGCTAAGGCAGAGTACATTGCTACGAGTATGGCCTCCTGTGAGGCTATCTAGTTGAGGAAGCTCTTCAGTGAGCTGTTTGGTCATACGTTGGATACTACCGTGATCCTATGCGACAACCAGAGTGGGATTCGTTTATCAGAGAATCTCGTATTTCATGATTGCTCCAAGCACATCGATATCAGGTACCACTTTATCCGGGATATGGTACAGTGAGGAGCAATAATGCCCTATCATATTGGGACAAATGAGCAAGTCGACGACATTTTGACGAAGCCCCTGGGAAAGGTCAAATTCTTGACTTTCCGAGAACGACTAAGAGTCGTTGAGAGACCCTCTTATGAGGGTCGTGTATGATGCATACATTGAGCTCTGGGAGCTCTAGGGAACTTGGGGTACTTCTTGGAGTGACGGGCAACCATAGGGTGACTCACCCTCCCCTAGTGGTGCGCTGTGTACAAGGTGAATGGTTCAGCCTTCCCTTGTGATACCCCGTGGTGACATGTAGGCAGGATGAGTGGTTCATCGTTCTCCTACCGAGACATCCTACCCATGCAATGTGGGACTCATGGGAAGTACCTCTCATCTGGCCAATGAATAAGGAAATGAGGATAGGGACCATAGTAGTATCGATGGATGCATCATGTATCTACCGTACTCCCTATGCTAGAATGACATTGATCTGGGATCAATTGGAACTGACTTCAGGTCAGTAAAAGTGATATAACTCACTCTCTTTTGGAACTGATCTGGGATCAGTAAGAGTGGTATGACACACTCTCTTCATTGAAACTAACTTCGGGTCAGTAAGAGCGCTATTGGGCACTCTCTTTTATCTGGGACTAACTTCAGGTCAGTAGAAGATGGTATGATACATTCTTGATCATTCCTTCTTCTTCATAATTTAGCAGATCCGAGCAATGCAAGGCAATGCATTTGATGGCAGAGATAGTACCGACATACAAATGGATTAGCAGATGGAGTTCTCCCTAGTTGAGAGGGAGTGTTAAAATGGGCAACTAGGGCCAAACTCCATGTGGGTCATCTTATTTATGGTAGCTAATATTTTTTCTTGGATTCCTCTCGTCGAGAGGTATAGGATTGATCTAACGATCATCCGATTCCGACATGTATTCATAGAGATATGAATTTATTCGTATTTCTTGACAATTTGTCAATGTCGGCCAGCAAGTTAAATTGTGTGGCACACCCCCAACTAAACCTCAACATTGCATATAAAAGAAGGAGACATTGTGTCTCATTTCACCATCACTCATCTCATCATTTTCTCTCTCCTAATCTGATTGGGCAAGCTTAGGATCAGCTAATCTCTCACACGTGCAAAGGACAGATTTCTGTTTTAGGGCAAACATTGACTGTGTTAACTAGTCGTTGACCAAGCTGCAGGATTGCTAATTGTTGACCAAGTTGCTGGGTAGTGCGTTAATCTTGTGTTGACCAAATCTTAACTGCGGATTCCTATTTTGGGTGATACATTGACCAGCGTTGACTGGTTAGGGTTGACAGCAGGCTGTGACTTTGGTTGACCGTTGTTTGACTACTAACCAAGGGTTGTTTTGGGCTGCATATACTTGTTGTTGGAGGCCGAGTTCTCCTAGGATGTCTTAAGGTCATTAGTGAGTTGTTTGACCAGCGTTGACCTTGCTTATTTGAATTATGTTGTTGCTGTTTTAAATCGTTAATTTGTGATATTGTACTATCTCTCTCTCTTTGTTGAATTATTGAAGAATATAGAAGAATTGATCAAAGGGTTTCCCCACATTGGGGTTTGTCCCTGGCTAGCCGCCACATCTTGTGTCTCTTGTCTTGGCTTATCTTCTATCAATTTTATTTATGTTCTATCAGCATTTTACTTATATGTTAATGAGATTGCTATACTGAGAATTGGCATTGGGCTAATAAGAAGAATTGAAGTAAATTGCTCTAAGCAAGAACATACCATAATTTACAAGGTATCAATGTAAACAATGCTTATCAACAAAATCAAGTATTTGTATAATGAGCCAACATATGAGAAGAGACAACTTGGCCTGGCATTTTCTTTCAAAAACAGTTACGAAAAGGGCTGGAAATGAGGAGATGGAAAATGAAAGTATGATATTGATTGTGCATAAATATGTCTTAACTTTTCATGACTGCAATTTATTTCGCAGTAAACATAGTATTATAACATCACAAAACATTTGAAGCCATAACGTGAAATAAAGAAATGCTTGTTTATATGTTGGGTGAAACAGGAGTAGTGCACGCTTTATAAATTTCAAACAAGACAATCTGAGTCGGGTCGTGGACATAGGCATAAACTATGATGATCAAATTTATGCTACAAGGTAAAACTCCCATTACTTGTTTGACTGGGTGGTCGACTATGATTATTCTGTTGACTTGGGCCGATAACTTGATAAGTGACTTGTGTGAGAGATTCAGGTGAGAGGATCAGTCAACAAAGGGAAACAGACAAGGAGATGGTTATCATACCCTACCTTGCTTCCTTCTTGGCATATGAAACAATATCCTCATGAAATCAAACCTGATGATTTACCCATCAACGCGTTGGGATAGCAGGGGATAAAAAGATGAGCTCAATGCGAGTTGGCAGAGAGGCAACTAAGCACTAGGGTGTGAATACTAAGTGCAAGGGAGAGGGGAAACAATATGTGATGACCTTACTTCGAGGAAGATATACGAACTGAGTGTATATAAAATTGGTATTCGGCCAAAACATCATGAAGATCATCCATGTCTCTGTGTCACTCATCTGAAAATATAGGTTTTTTCTGTATGATCACAAAATAGGATGGAGGCTCTTCGAACCGAACAAAATTCGACCATGCACAATGGAATGTGGCTACAAAACCCAAATGTGCGGTTAGCTTGGCAAGCTAACTAGACCAATGGATACCGAACGCGATTTTTATCCTTTTTCTTTCCAAAGAGATACAACGTGACCGGAAGACTATGGTCCATAACAAAAAAAATGAACTTATGTGGTGAAAGATTGAACATTAGCTTATATTGCAATACGGGTTCACATGATTGCTTTTGCATCACTTTCGACAGAGAAAACAACAAAAAAATGATTCAAGTGAGACCCAATTAATAGCCAGGACCCGGATACTCAATACCTCATGGATGTGAACTAGAGGGCAACAAGGTCAAGAATTTTTTTTAAATGAGATTGTTAGCTGTGTCTATAAGACAATCATTTATCAATGAATCCCTGCTTGAAAATATTATGTCACGCCCTAAGAAGCATTCAACGTCTTGCATTGGCAAACAAGGTTGCGGACTAAGCCACTTACCGCCATAAACATGTGGGCAGTTTGTATGAAGTCGAGAACAAAATGAACATATGGAGCGATAAACCATATTGACCAAAGGTTTTTTGCATATGCCATTCGAAATTGCAATCAAAACTAAGGTAGTGCGAGGCTAGTAGGAGTCGACTAACAACAATGAGCATAGCAGCTCTAATGGGAGATGATAAAAACAACATTTGATCTTATTCATGCATGACAGGCAATGAAATCAAAGAGGAGTAATGTAAAGGGTAATCGTGCTAAGGCTTAACTCTAAGCATAAGGCTCAAATGATTCAAAATTTCAAGATTTTGCAAAATGATCACGATTCACCAGCGGTGGAAGCCAAAACCAAAATAATGTCCATACCTGTGATCAAAGTATTTTGTATTGTCCAAGAGCAGTTGTCATCAATTCTCTTTAGTCCTTGTGAGCACGCAAGGAGGAGTTCTAACAAGGCTCTGAGCTCAATCTTCCTCTAGGAGACAAAGCATATGCCAATTATTGTCATTTGGCTACAAACCAAAACGTGCTCCTCGCGATCCAGCGAGGTAGTCTCAAGTCATGTCTACTAATTCAAATTAACACCCAAATCCTACTTTGTGTGATTCGAGCAGTGACTCTCACAGTCTAGTGCTTAAGGCCTCATAAATGTTATTAGCAATGGATACAATACCAAACAAATACACGTAGCAACCCTTCATGTGATTTAGTTGACAGCATTAGACATTGTTGTTACATGACATGCCAATTCACGATTGTGCAATCTTGTATGACCTGTCTGGTTCCTTTATTGCCACATGCATGGCGCTGACTACCCTTGCGCGATTTTTATTTATGCATGTGTATCAATTTGAATATACCATGTGATGTGTTGACGGCCTATATCAAGTTAAAAGATACATTGGACCGAGTTGGCACTTGCCTCTGAATTCGTTACACATATTGAGAGCTCTGGCGAGGTTACAATACATTCGAACAGTTGAAAATGTGCCCATGCCCATGTTGAGGGCCACGACACGGTACAAAATGATAAAATTGATTTTTGGTAATCGACTTATATCACCATGCTTCACCAAGGTCATAGATTATGTGACCACGATCAACTTATGTATTCCTTTAGCACTTTGGGAGGATACGAAAAAAGCAATAATAACTTTAGAAATCTTTTAACATGTATATATATATATATGTGTGTGTGTGTGTGAGACCCCCAAAGAATAATTCATGACTCTATGTATAATTACATTGAATTTTGTTCAATAAAGATATATTATGGAATTATGAGGCAAGAGTGCACACAATGGAACTTTTGTTGTCACTTTTACAAGTATATTAACAACAGTTGTAATAATAAAATCTTTTGAACCACGTATGGAATTGTATATATATTGCACAAACTATAACTTCATGTTAGACTTTCTATTATCATAAAAATATGAAATGAAAATACCACTTATTCCTCTGGGGGGACCCCACCTACCTTATATTTTAGATTATTATATGAACATTATCTTGTTAAATTTTTATGGGAGGAGGAATCATAGTAATAGCGCAATGACTTGCGCAAATTTTATATAAGTGGCTCAACATTGTCCATAAGCCATAACCCACTATCCTCATACACAGCAGTATTACTATCTGAAATACATGCAATAAGAGAAAATTGTTTCTCAAATTTCTCAACAAACTCATCAATCTTAGTTGAAGATATTGTTGCTAACTATTCTTCTTTCTTCTTCTTCTTCTTGTATGGGGACACTGGCTTGCACAGTGACCAATCTTGTGACATGCAAAGCATTTCACTTTGCTCATGTCCTTCACAGCAACAGATCCCCCACTTCCCTTTACCTTACCTTTTCCTTTGCCCTTAATTGTAAGAGCAACATTCAGCTCATCATCCCCACCATCATGTTGACCTGCATTTTTGGAATGTCTCCTTGTCTTTTCTTGTATGAAATCATCCCACAATCTATCCCAATTGCACAAACTTTCATGTGCAACAATCCCATCAACAAACACATCCCATTTCGGAGGAAATCCACTCAAGCCTAATCTAACCAACTCTTCACTATCAATAATTTCCCCATTGTTGCCAAATCATCTCTAATCTAAGTGCTATTGGTCAGGTATGATGAAATTGTGTCAATTTCATACATCCTGGTATTTCTCAGTTTCTCTTTCAACACCATCTTTCTGTTTTGGTTTGTACTCTAGTATAACATGGTTAAGGATGCCCACATCTCAAAGGCATTCTTATTCCCTGTCACATGAGGTATGACAGGGTCTTTAATGGAATCTAGGATTATTCTCTTGGCCTTCACGTTCCTTTTATTAAACTCAGCCAATTGTATTGGATCAGTGGGAAGTGTCACTGTCTTTTCAACGATGTCCCACAACTCCTACTCAAACAACAAAACAATCCTCCCCTTCCATGGGCTGAAGTTTCCTACCCCAACCAATTGATCCTCATAATGCAACCCAGTAACCATCCCTGTCAAACTGAACAACAGTTAACTTCCCTTTTTCTTAAGCAAAACCCCTGCAATCCCTGCAATATTCTGTGTGCAAAAAACATTGTTTATTGAACCTCAAACTCCCAACTCAGATACCATGTAGAAATTTTACCTACAAGCAATTAAACTCTTGTAGACATTTCGTTAAACACTTAGGAAAACTCTGATTTCTGACTCCAATAAATATTCAACAATAATGCAGATTTTTCACACACATGCAACTGTGATTTATGAGTGGAAATACAAATGACTAAGTCTGGAAAATATTTGCAGTGAAACAGAACAATAAACAGTCACACCATTTGACACAAGTATTTTGGGCCAAGCCCCTAGAAAAAACCCAAAGGGAATACCAAGAGATAAATTTTATTGAGCTCACAAAAAATTTACAGAGGAATACACAGGAAAATTTCCGGCAATTAATAGCCAGCTTATCTCACTGAGTCTGCGCTCAATTTCTATGCCAAATCTGTCCCAGTTTGACAGCATATTGGGTCCTAGAAAATCGCACCCAACTGTTGTATTGACTGTACTAGCAAAACAAAAAAATTGTTGCCACGATTTATATGCCCTCTGCCTCGAAAAATATGCCCAACTTCATTTACAGCCAGCATTAAATGCATTTTGTACAAACTACTAAATTTCTACTGGAAGTGCCTTGAGAACTGTGCCAATCTCTCCTAAATATGTGTACCCAACTCTCCTTTCCTTGTACTCCTTCAAAAACTTTCGTCAGCTCTCCCTTTCTCTCTCACTCTTCATTAAAAAATGAAAAAAAAATGTTCCTCTTCCTCTCCCTTTTTTCCTTTTTATTTATCATTAATGACTAAATCCCTAACCCTAGATCTCAATGGTTGAGATTCAATCTGGCCATCTCAAGATCAATGGTCATGACTTAATTTCACATTGGGGCCACTTAAATTACTAAAGTGACCCAACTTTATAAAGTTACACTCACTTTATGAAAATTCACTTTTTAGTCATTAATATAAAAAGTACACTTTCCAACTTTATAAAATCACTTTATAAAGTAAAGTACCTAGAGAGAGAGAAATGTCCTCAGTCACTTTTGCATGCTAGGCATTACCAATGCAGAAGTACCCCCGAGCTATCAAAAACTAACAACTAATGGATTTACACGACTTCTATTCCTGCTTGGGGACACTACATCTTGGTTGGGCATATTTTTTATTTTCTAACTTCAGTATGATGTTGTATGTTTGGTGGCTTATATGGTGGCACTTGGTTCTCTCTTCATTCTTACATTCTAAGTTGCAAGAAACATGGGACCACCCCTCCCCCACTATAACAGCCGTGTTTCGATAAGAGAACTCGAAATGCAGGTGAAACGCACCTAAATGTGTTTCAGGTGGCTGAAACGTGTTTCACTTTTTTGAAATGCATTTCAAGCACCAACGCCCGCATTTTAGCATATGTACGGCACATGCAGGATGGTACAACATGCTTGTGTGGTGTGTGTGGGCCGAATGCAAATTATTTGAAAAAAAAACAATAATTTACAAGTGGGATAGCCTAACTTCAATATGATGTTGCATGTTTGGTGGCTTATATGGTGGCACTTGGTTCTCTCTCCATTCTTACATTCTAAGTTGCAAGAAACATGGGACCACCCCTCCCCCACTATAACAGCCGTGTTTCGGTAAGAAAACTCGAAATGCAGCTGAAACGCACCGAAATGTGTTTCAGGTGGCTGAAACATGTTTCACTTTTTTGAAATGCATTTCAAGCACCAAAGCCCACATTTTAGCATATGTACGGCACATGCAGGGTGGTACAACATGCTTGTGTGGTGTGTGTGAGCCGAATGCAAATTATTTGAAAAAAAACAATAATTTACAAGTGGGATAGCCTAAAATTCAACCTTAGGGCCTTACTAACGCTATGTAATTAATAGTAATGTTAAATTCATCTTTTTACTTAAATTTTTAACATTACCATTAATTGTTTCAAGATGTTTGAGAGTGGTTCCAACCTTAATGGATTTCATATAGAGAAAGTTGAATTTTAGATCCCACTCAAAATCCAACAGACTTTACAATTTTTAGGATTTCAATATTGAGGGGATTGCAATGTTCCATTGGATTATGTCGTGTATAAGGGTATGGAACTAGCATTTAATCAAGAGCACCAAGCCCTCTATGTACCTTAATGTTAGGGGCATTGATTGTTGAACTCCTCCATCATGACCCTACTAAAAATGCAACAACCACTCAAACAAAATATGGATTTGACATGTTAAGTTTTTTCTATCTTATTTTAATGCTTAGAGGGTGATATTGATGATGAGGATCTCAATATAGGCAATGATTTTGATGATACATGGGTATTTGTTGTAGCATGATGTAATGTTCCAAACTTAAACAAATAGTGATATAAAAAAGCAAATGTGATTCATACATAGAAAAATTAAACGAACAACAAATGCTCAATACACAACAAAAATGAGAACCAACTGAGCCACTTTATTAATGGAGTGGAGAAAGTACAATAGTGCGGAAAATGCACCTAGGCTTGCCTCAAGGGAAAGCTTGACAGAACCCAAGTGTCAAACATTAATCTCAATGCTAGAAAGAATTGATCCTCTAATTCTCTGCATTGTCTCCTAGTAACTACCACTGCTGGCTAGAAAGGAGCTGCAAGAAACCCTGCCTTTGATACTCAGAAAATGATGAAACTTCAACCACAAACTCCTTGGCCGAAACCCGCAAAAACCCAGAAATGGTTTGGCCCGATTTAGACTTCCCAAAATCGACCCCCAAAGGCATTGTGCAATCCCCGACAATTCTACATTGTATGCTGCAATTATACAGCTGAAAAACCCACCTCGGGTGCTCAGAAAATTCCGAAACTTTATATTTGGGATCCTTGACAAAAACCTAAAAGAATCTAGAAATGGTTTGGCCTGATTTTGACCTCCCAAATTTGACCTCTTCTATGGCCCACGCCCTCCAAACAGCTCCAGAAATATCGCCTGCAAGGAATGACCACAAAGTCCTCCTCCAAGATCTGAAATGGAAGCAAACACCACTCCAAATATCTCCTCTAACATCCACGACAAATCTCAGCCTCAAGGACTAATACTCTACCCACCAAATGAGCTCCCACACATTGCCTCCGCGCTGCCCCAGGTAGTGCGAAAGTCACACTACCAAGCCAGAAGCTCAATCAGCTCCCAAACTCTCCCAAATGCTGACAATCCTCCCTAGCCTCCCCTCCAGAAAATCTCACATCAAATCTCCACTACTAAGCACCACCAATGAACTTGGCCTCCTCTCCACTGCGTCCCACAGTAATAGGCACAACCTGGAAGGGAATGTTATTTCTAGGAATCACAATGTGATCCTCCTCCTGAAGAAATGAAGAAAAACTTCCTAGGGTGGCACTCGAAGTCCCCCGAAGAAAGGGTGAGCTCTTCGCCTAAAGAACTCGTGCTAAATAGTCAATGACTTGGCTAAGCAGCTCAAGCAACCAAAGAGAAATCAATATAATGCAATAAGATGAATGAAATGAGGAGAGCTACCTTCCTTATATATATTTCGTGGAGCACTTTTCCCTCCAATTTTACCTCCATCATGGGCCCTCACTTAACCACCTACATGCAAACTTAACCGCCTTCATGCAAACCGAACTAGGAAGTGCATATTTCCCTAGTGTGGGTGGCCCCATGTGTAATTTAACCACAACAAAATAACTTCTCCTAAGTCTAATCTCCTAATAAAAATCGAACAGGCCCCACTATCTCCAAATTGGCCCCAAAATGCAATAATTAGTCTTGTTCCAAATTAATTTAGGAAGGGACATGATAGTCCTCCCCTCCCAAATGTTGCTTGTCCCCAACCAAGCAACTTCAGTGTTGGATGCTCAAGTATGTGCTCGCCATCCCAAGTAGCATCCTCATCTGACAAGCTCCTCCAATGCACCAAAAATCGTTTGTCCTCAAGCAATGCCTGAACGAGCATCCTCTCTAACTATTGCTCCCCACTATCACTACAACATGTGCCAGGGTCCCAAATGTGCCACCAAATCATCCCTGACCTCAGCACTGTCTTGGTATGAAAGAATCCTTCAATACTAGGATCCCAGGCCATCCTGTCCAACATGAAGCTCCCCTCGTTCCACTCCCTATCATGCCTAGTGCAAGTACCAAAAGTCCCCTACACCATCAGTGACTCACTAAAGCCCAATGGAAGATCTATATGATCTCCCCCTGCAGTAGCCGGTGCATCCCTAAAAGTTATTGAGCTGTGAAGAGTTTTGATGCCCCAGTGCCCTGCTAGTCCCAGAGTGGTGCCACCATGCTGACGATGCGCTATTCTGACTATGTCATACTCCCCATCATGCGCAAACAGTGTCCTCCTCTCCTAGAACTCGATGATGGAATAATGAAAGACGCGAGACACATCCTGCCTAGGCATCTCCATGGCGCCAAGGCCTACCCATCCAAATCTAACTCTGAAACTGTGCAGCAGCAGAGAATGTTTGCCTCCCCATATGATGAAACCCTCTGTGAACCGCCATGTGTCATCCCAAGAGTGAACTAGATCACTCTCTGCCACGACTTCGCTCATCACGAGTAGTCTATCGATCGACTAAATCCTTGCATCCCATAGGCAGATCTGCTGTGGCATAGACCTGAAAACTGATGGAATCCCTCTAGCCCTCATCTCTAGTCCTTGCATGCCACCCATATATAGGCTCCATACATCATGAACTAATCTAAGGCAAGTTAAATTGTCTTGTGCATGCCACTATGCAGTACTGACAACCACTGGAAACCACATGTGCCAAATAGCTACCCCCTGAATGCTACCAATAGATGGGTATCTGATACGCGCAATTGACTCATTGTATGCGGATCCATCCTGCTCCTGCCAACCATCGCCATTGGTTTAGCTACCTGCCCCTGGAGAATGTACCGATACAATGTCGAGAACCCGGATACATACTGGACAATTGTCTCAGTCGTACACGGTATCCTCTGCTCATGCATGGTCCAGACATGTCCTGTGGAAAGAGTGACACATGTCTCCCCTATGACCAGCCCCCCAGGCATAGGATTAGTGATGAATGATATGCCATCCTTATCGGTGATCACCTCATCCCTCAACATGTGGCTATCAACTCGCACACCGACTCAATACCCCTGCTAAGTAGTCTTCCCTCTATCGCACCAAGTGTCATCCAAATATCTTGGGTGAGCTCCCTATCCCCTGTTGTTCGTGCCCCGAGTGTCAAAGGACAATAACTAGATCACCCATTCCTGTAAGTGATGTAGAAGAGGGTCAGGCATGTGAGTCGCCGCGAATACCATCAAGCATCTCTCATCTGTGTCCCCCTCAATCCGGGGTGAGCTACACCCAAAGGTATGTCTAGTATCTCCGTCCATGGGTGTCCTTGGAGGCAACACTCCAAGACCTTGTTTTGCAGCACTATACGCCTTTACATACCATCGATCATCCCAGTACTCCTAGACATGCCACTGTACATCGCGACCTACCCATGTACACCGTTGGATACCCTCGGTTACAGGTATGCCATCTCGTACCGTCCTGCTTCTTGCTTGTGTCACTGCACCTGTCACTCCCCGCATGTACTCAATGCGGTGTGAGGCACTCCCACTCTACAACGCAGTACAACACACTACAACACACCACCATGCATCTCCATGCCCACCTGTAGACCACTGCTCAACTCTAGATGTTCCCACACATTCCTGGATGTGATGGCCTAAAGCTATGTCTCTACCTGTCAGGCCACATCGGATCAGTATCATCACCTCCACCATCGCATCACTATCCCTACCAATGAATGGATCTTCCCTCTAAATCCTCCCAAAGCGATCCGAGAAGTGACTCTCCCTATGTGTCAGTAGTGATGCCACCACTGCTCCGCTCCTCTCCGTCTTTTGTGCCCCACACAAAAGTGAAGAGTCCCCAGCTCCATACAAGGCACTGTCTAGTGGCCTGCCAATGCGGCCTCCTCCGACAAACTCTTGCCAGAGTATGCTAATCACCCAGTGATCCCGTGTACAAATGTCGTACCAAGAAAACCAAAAGAGTCTATCCATAAGCTGGTCGACCACTGGTGCTGACTGAGACTCCCCTAGCGAATGTGCACACTCGACTGCTAGGATAATTGTACCGTCTAGATTGTAGTCAACTGGCATACTTGGGAAAGGATAGGTAGTCCACCTGGATCCCAATGCCAGTCTGGGCTTCCAGTATCCCCAGTGCCCGGAAGCCCCTTTTGAGCTACACCCGGGTCCACCACCATCTCCATAGCCCCCCACTCCATAGGGTACCAACTCAAAATCTCTCGCCATCCAACCCCGAGAGAGGGATCGAATGCACAAACTCCAACACAAAGAACAAGCCCGACATGCGGATGTTGCATCTTATGCAACTTTGATCGTCTCATCCCACTACCTAGGTCAACACATGAGATCTTACTAGGCAGCTTTGTCTCTCTCTCTCCAATGGGCAAAGATGACCCAACAATGTTGCTAACCTGGTCATCCCCTCTAGTATGTCTAGACAACTTCGCCTCTCTCAATCCAATGTGTAAGGATGGGCTAATAACGTTGTAAATCCTGTCAATGTGCATCTGAAGCGAACTGTGCTGAAATCCCAACATGTGATCTCTATGTTGCCCCTCATCACTGGCTAGCCCAAAGGATGGTTGCACATCCTCCTCCATGATGGGCTCGACATGAGCCTCCAACTTATCTTTCCTAGACAACCCATCATGCAAGACAAGCTCATCAGTCAAATGTAGGTGATTGTCGTCCAGCAACTCTGTCATAGATCTGGATGCCTCTGTACCTATTGGCTCCTCATCAATAGTGGGGATGTTTGCTGACACCTCATCAACCTGTGGTGCACTACTATCACCTGAGATCTCAATCACAACCCAAGATACCTCATCAAAATCCCACTAAATCTCCATTGGTTTGTGCATGCCCCTTAGTTCACAGAATTCCCAAAAAGAGAGGGACACCTAAATGCCATGACCCAATGATTGGTATGCCCTCCAGTTTTCTCCCAATAAATCCACATCAGTTGCAATCATGTCTGAATTCCCAACTGAGGAATGAATCAACTTCTCCCCCACATCAATCATCATTTGTTGTATCCTCATCATCTCATTCAAGGTTACTGCCATGTTGTTTGATTCTAATATTTCCCATAGAATGAGCCAAGATTATGGCTCTGATACCACTCTAATGTTCCAAACTTAAACAAACAGTGATATACAAAAGAAAATGTGATTCATACATAGAAAAATTAAATGAACAACAAATGCTCAATACACAATAGAAATGAGAACCAACTGAGCCATTTTATAAATGGAGTGGAGCAACTACAATAGTGCAGAAAATGTACCTGGGCTTGCCTCAAGGGAAAGCTTGACAAAATCCAAGTGTCAAATAGTAATCTCAATGCTGGAAAGAACTGCTCCTCTAATTCTCTGCATTGTCTCCTAGTAACTACCACTGCTGACTAGAAAGAAGCTGCAAGAATCCCTGCCTTCGATACTCAGAAAATGATGAAACTTCAACCACAAACTCCTTAGCCGAAACCCGCAAAAACCCAGAAATGGTTTGGCTCGATTTTGACTTCCCAAAATCGACCCCCAAAGGCATTGTGCAATCCCCAACAATTCTACATTGTATGCTGCAATTATACAGCTGAAAAACCCACCTCGGTTGCTCATGAAATTCCAAAACTTTATATTTGGGATTCTTGTCAAAAACCCAGAAAAACCCAAAAATGGTTTGGCCAGATTTTGACCTCCCAAATTTGACCTCTTTTATGGCCCATGCAATCCAAACAACGCCAAAAATATGGCCTGCAAGGAATGACCACAAAGTCCTCCAAGCTCTGAAATGGAAGCAAACACCACTCCAAATATCTCCTCTAACATCCACGGCAAATCTCAACTTCAAGGACTAATACTCTACCCACCAAATGAGCTCCCAGACACTGCCTCTGCGCTAGCCCAAGTAGTGTGAAAGTCACACTATCAAGCCAGAAGCTCAATCAACTCCCAAACTCTCCCAGATGCTGACAATCCTCCCTAGCCTCCTCTCTAGAAAATCTCACATCAAATCTCCACTGCTAAGCACCACCAATGAACTCGGCCTCCTCTCCACTGCGTCCCCCAGTGATAGGCACACCCTGGAAGAGAATGTTATTGCTGGGAATCACAATGTGATCTTCCTCCTGAAGAAATGAAGAAAACCTTCCTAGGGTGGCACTCAAAGTCCCCCGAAGAAAGGGTGAGCTCTTCGCCTGAAGAACTCGTGCTAAACAGCAAGTGACTCGGCAAGGCAACTCGAGCAACCAAAGAGAAATCAATAAACTCCAATAAGATGAATGAAATGAGGAGAGCTACCTTCCTTTTTTAGATTTCATAGAGCAATTTTCCCTCCAATTTTACCTCCATCATGGGCCCTCACTTAACCACCTACATGCAAAACTTAAACACCTTCATGCAAACCGAACTAGGGAGTGCATATTTCCCTAGTGTGGGTGGCCCCCATGTGTAATTTAACCACAACAAAATAACTTCTCCTAAGTCTAATCTCCTAATAAAAATCGAATAGGCCCCACTCTTCAAAATTGGCCCCAAAATGCAATAATTAGTCTTGTTCCAAAATAATTTAGGAAGGGACATGACACATGATTTTCTTGGGCCTTGGGCCTTTGCACTTGCTCATTTATTCATGAATCTGTATTTGTATTCCAAATTATAATGTTAAAACTTAAAATGTAAATGTTTTCTTTCAAAGTTACAATATATATATATATATATATATATATATATATATATATATATCATGTTTCCATGTTTCTTGATTTTTAGGGGGTTACATTTCCAGCATGTTCCCATTTCAAATATGCGTTTTTGTTTCCCCGTACCATGCAACTTAGGTTACATTTGATGCTCATCCACCTTTCTACCACTTAAACATATAACATAATGTGGAGAGTGACGTGTGATCGGGGGACAAACTAATAAAGTAAAATATGAAAGATATCACATCAAAGTGTTGACCTCTGTTGTAAATGTACTATCTCTCTCTCTCTCTACTGAACTATTGAAGAACATATAAGAAGAATTGATCAAGGGTTTCCCCACATTGGGGTTTGTCCCTGGCTAGTGCCACATCTTGTGTCCTCTTGTCCTGGCTTGTTTTCTGCTATTTATGTTTATGTTCTATCTGCAATTTACTATTACGTTGATGTGATTGCTAATCTGAAAAAGATAATGAGCTAACTGTGAAAATTGAAATAAATTGCTCTAAGCATAGAACATACCTAAAATTAACAATAGCACTTATTCATTTCAGAGGCAGAAGAGGGATCCCGACTTATTGAGAGTAGAAGAGGTTGTTCCTTTAGAGAAGTAGTTTATATACACCTCTAACGTGCTTGTTCAGGTTTACCCCCCACCTTACTCTACTTGACTGAGCTGACAAAGATTAACCCAAAAACAACCGATTAGAGTAGGTGACACTAGTTAACGCACAAGCATTGTGCTTTCACCAAGGTTCACTTCGAACAGTATGTATTTTCCATCAACATATCATGGACTAAAGATAACAAGTTCTTCATACAAAGGCAAGACGACAAATAACCAAGTATTGATAATTGAACAAGTCCTCTTGTACTTTACCCAACATGTTTCAAGAGTCGCACAAGGTCCATACGAAACTAACCTATAAACGCAAACAAGCAAACAAACCGCAAAACAAAGCAAAAGTAGAAGTAAATGTGTAAGCAAAGAGAGTAAACAAACAAACAAGCAAGCAATCAAACACACAAGGTAAGAAAGCAAACATGCATGCAAACAAACAACATAAAGCAAACATTACTCCTACTCCTAAGCTAATGGTGCATGGGTCTGCTCATGTGAAGTGATACTTCCAATGCAACCACCGGAGCATTGGTCGACCCATGTTGGCAAAGGCATGGTTTGCGAACAGCGCAGCTGCGCGAACCAGCAAACATGAAAGATATAACAGTGAAGACAAACACACTTCGGGTTTAAATGCATCCACTGAACATAAGTGAGTGCAAGTGCATGACATGTGGTCCATGGACTTACCATGGTGTTGTGTGACACTGCGTGAAGATGTTAAGCATACACACACTCTTGACTGTGACATGCAAGCAAACGTGAGAAAGGTAGACCACTTATGTTGCACAAGTGTGCTTGTTGTGTAAGATTCCTCCAATGCATGAGTGATGGGATCGTGTAATTCAAGTGGAGGAAGCAAAATCTGCGTGTGAGATTGATCTTCAATGCATATAGATGAGAGATGAGTAGCCTCAAGTGTTTGAACAATTTCCTGATCAGAAGTGAAACCAACCTCAAGACAGCGAGAACCTGACATAATCATCAGCTCGGGCTAAAATGCCTCGACAATCTGCGGGGTTTTGACCTCATCGACAAATAGATCATCGTAGACCAGTGTCTTAGACGAATTAACAATAGTTGAATCAATATCATGATCGGATGAAGAAGTAGAGAGATCACGACAACCAAGATCAGAAAATTCAAGATGTTTGTTGGCATCCTCATGATTTGATGAATCACACAGAGGGGTAAATGAGAAGCAAGGATGTTCAACCTCTGTGTTTCCAGAAAAAGAAGATGAAAGATCAAGTGGATTTTCAATGAATGATTGGTCCACTCCATTGTCGGATGATGGGGTGACATACGATGTGTCCTGCAAATGATATACAATGGGTGCATCTGTGGACAGATATACACATGAAAAATCAGGGATGGCAGGATCATCAAGGATGTCATGAAAAACAGAGGAGGTACGGACAGACAAGGATGGTCCTCTGCTGTCGGTGGATGTTCAAGCTCCCAGTCATACTCTTCATGAATGATAGCGCATGTTGGTTGTGCAACACCAACTCCGTTGATGGCTTGATCCTCGTTCACAATAAGTGTAGAGTCCAAAATGGAAGAACACAAGACAGCGTCATCTAGATGATCATCCAAGTACGAAGACGAAGGTTGAGGTACAAAATACATGTGATAACCCAATGGATTCGCAACCAAGCTTGCGCGAAAATTGGAAAGAGCGATGTCCCATGAGAAACGTGGCTTTTGGATTGAAATCTTACCAGCAAAATCACAAATTCACCTTTGGTGCATGCCATTGTCAAAGTTCTAGCCGAGATATCCGGCCCTTGGAATTCAAAGAAGAATGCCACAACCATTTTGGAAAGTTTGGTAACCATAACCCCAATTACCTCACAAAATTCATTGAACGGGAAATTGATCCTTGTGTCAGGGAGAGACATGGGTTGGATTTAGTGGTCAAACAATCGATCTCCCTTTACTACCATTTTGAAAGAGTGATTTCACATGCTAATTTTTTTTAAATCCAGTCTTATTCAATTTATCGTCATTATGCACTTTTTTAAAATTACATTAGTGAGTGATTTCGAAAAAATCCGTTTCAAATTCAATTCAACTGATAAATTTGGCTATGTCATGTTATGTTTTTCTTGTTAAAACAAAAAACAAAAAAAAATTCCTTTCAATGGATTTCTTTAAAAAAAACCAATTTATTATAATCAAGAACTTTAACTGAAATAGTGGCAATATTGCATCGATTTTCCCCACAACATTAACAACATAGTTGGAGTTCGAATTCGATCCACAAACACACTCAAGTTACATATGATATCAAAATACAAATTTATATGAATGAATTTAAGAGTTTCATGAATATATTTCTCCAACGTAATTCATTCAATACGGAAAGGTATAGACGAACTTCAAATACCTAATGGAGATTTACACTCATGTGATGTAAATGCCAATTGGGAATTATATTATACGAATGCACATATAAAGAATCATATTATAAGAATGCACATATAAATTAGTGTTAGTGTAGTGTGGTTTTCACTGCAAGTGATTTGGAACTTTTAAAGTGATAAGTGACGTCATCCAAATTTTAATAAGAATTAATGTGGTTGTATTTTGTTGCTTTTCTGAACTAAAGAGTGCAGTTAAGCTCTATTTTGTTGATGAAATTTTTTTTCACCATGATTTTTATTAATATTTTATTGATCAGAAATAAAATTAGAATGAGGAATTATTATTTTACCAATCCCAGTTCAGGTTTAATAGTATAAATTTATAAGATGCATATAAGTATTACTATAATAATATTTTTCTATTTATTATTAGAACACTCTATATCCTTGTACATATTATAAAAAGTTGTACATAAAATATAAGTGACTTAACCTTATGATTTAATTGAAAACATTCCAAAGGAGTGTAATATGCATGTTTATGTTTTTAGAATTAAATAATTTTGGTTATTATAATTGTAAAGAGTTTTTTTTGGAAAGTTAATAATATTCAGATTGAGATATGGATTTTTTTAAATAATCCAAGACAATAAATAGAGTATAAGGTATGATCATGAGTTTTTATAGTTAGATTTGAATAATGAATGTGTTTAAATGTATTTTAAATTATAAAACTTCTTTCAAATTAGTAAGTTCAATATATTGAGACTCATTTGATATTAGGATGTATTTAAATAACTATACTTAGGGTAAAAAAGTCAACTTACCAGTTAAAAAAAAGAAGGGGAAAATGATTATTAAAAAGTAACTGGTATTTTGATGAAAACAAGACACTAACAGTATCAATGATATAACCTAGATCCTAGGTGGATGTTGAATAATCTTAGTTCATATTTGGTATTCAATGTTTATAGAAGCAAATGAAGTTTTTTCTCATGAATCATGGTAAGAATGCTTATAGTGTATTATTCTTCTATATTTGATAAGTATTAAGATGATTCTCATATTGATGATGTTTCATGATATGAGGGTATGAGAGTAATGATGCACATGTGGTTCTTATTCATTTAGTTTGATATGATAATGATGTATATGTGGTGCTTATTTACTTATTTGCTATGATAATGATGTTGAATGCTCATGATGATATGATATGCATATTGTGGCATATGGATTATGATATTATGATATGAGGCTATATTGACACGTGGTTCATTTATTATGTGATGATATGTCTTTGATGTTGATATGTTGATATTATGATGTGAAGCACATGGTAATTATATGTAGATTTATGACATGCATAATTTTGTGATAACAATGATGTTATGTTCTCATGATGACATGCAAGACTTGACATGTACATTAATTTCTATTATACTATGGTTATTGCTAATTCATTGGATGTATGTTGAGATGTAGTGATGGACAAGAAATCCAAAAATGGGCTGAGAGGGCCGGTTTATTTTATGATCTCGTAGGAGCCCATACCTGCGAGGGAAAATATGTAACACCATATGACTCAATCAACACTACATATGCCAGTGGTTCTTTTGTCTTGTATAGCTCTTGAAGGGCTATGGGACCATCTTGAAAAGGCCAAGCGCCTGATATTGTAGGCTAGGTGCCTAGTATTGGATTGGGATGCCGAAGTCTAGTGGGGGTGTAAGGACTTCGATGCCTAGGGTTGTGTGCCTTAGTAGTTGTGGAGGGAGTGAGCTAGCCTTTCAAGATGCCCGGAGTCATTGAGTACCGTACCGGATGCTTGCCTTGGGGCAGATGAGGTCTGAGTCAGGCGCGAGCCTTGGGGCCACCCTTGGACTAGGATACAGACCGGAGAGGCTTATGCCTGGTTCCGAAAGTGGGAAAAAGGACAGAGATTCCTTGAGATTTCTTAGGTGTTGTGAAAACTTTCGATGCTTGTTGGTTATACTAGTTCAGCAAAGGGTGTAGGGCAAACATGAAGTAATAAATAACTAAATAAAATGTTAAATAATTCAAATTAACTTCGGGACGAAGTTCCTTAACGAAGGGGAGTATGTAATGTCCCCTAATAATAATAATAATAAAAATAATAAATAATATAATATAATATTAAAATATAAGAAAATAAATGATAAAAAATAAAGAAAATATAATGAGACAAAATTAAAAAGAAAGGTTGTCAATCTATCTTCCCAGGAGTTAGGGCCTGGAGTCATTAATGTCCTCAGCAGAGGCATGGGATTTGCAGTTACTCCTAAAAACCTTCCTATTGAGAGGATGATTTGTAGCATAGAGGAGGGGATTAATAACCTCCGTGTAGAAGACAAAGAATCATTAAGACAAGAATTTTCGCTCATTATGAGGAAAGCCAAAACTCCCAAAAGAAACTTAAGTAAAGAAGAGCAAAGAGCCTTCAAATCCTTGCGGAACAATGACAAGATTGTGGTTCTTAAGGCAGATAAAGGAGGAGCAGCAGTCATCTTGGATAAGGAAGACTATGTATGCAAAATGAATGAGCACCTAAAATGTGGCAGTTATAAGAAGCTGAGCAGCAATCCCATACCCAAAATTATGAAAGATGTAAAAAAGATTATCTCCGATTCCAACCTTGACGAGAAATTGAAGAAGAAATTAATCCCTTCCTGTGAAACCATCCCAAGAATTTATGGATTACCTAAGATTCATAAGGAAGGGGTGCCTCTTAGACCAATAGTTAATACTATTGGTTCCCCAACCTATGAGCTTGCTAAGTACGTTGCTAAAATTCTTAAGCCCCTTGTCGGAAACACTGATTCCTTCATCAAAGACTCCCACAGCTTTGTGAATCTCATTAAAAATGAGAAGATAGAGCGTGATGACATTCTTGTTAGCTTTGACGTAGTATCCTTATTCACCAAGATTCCTCTTGATGAAGCCATTCACGTTATAAAAGATGTTACTGATCCAGGGACTGCAAAATTGGCTGAAATATGCTTGAGGTCAACCGTGTTCACCTTCCAAGGAGTATTTTATGAGCAGACATCTGGTGTGGCAATGGGATCACCCCTTTCGCCAATCGTGGCCAACCTTTACATGGAATACTTTGAAAAGAAAGCCCTTGAATCATACCCTTTAAAACCAGCCTAGTGGAAGCGATTTGTCGATGATACCAATATAAAATGGACTCATGGCAAAGCAGAACTTGACAAGTTTTTCATGCACCTAAATTCTATCTCTCCTGAAATAAAGTTTACTATGGAGCTTGAAGAAAACATGAGCATCCCATTTTTAAATGTTCTCATCATCAGAAAAGAGGATGGCTCTCTAGGGCATAAAGTGTTCAGGAAGTCAACCCACACAGAAAGTTACCTCCATGCTGATTCCCACCATCACCCAGCTCAAAATTTTGGTTTTCTAAACACTCTTGCTATCAAGGCCCTTTGAATTTCTGACTCTGAGCATCTAAATGAAGAAAAGAAGCATTTAGTCGCAACCTTTAAGAGTATAGGCTACAAAGAGCAAGAGATTAAAAGAGCCATAGAGAAAGCTGAGAGAAGGTTGTTATCTCATGAACCTAGAGCTCAAGACCAACCTCAGTGTGGTAAGGTTTTTCTACCTTATATCCATGGAGTTACAAACAAAATCGCTAAAATCCTAAAGAAGAAGAACATAATCACGCATTTCTCAGCACCTGGAACGATTAGACAAGGTATGAGGTCTGTAAAAGATGATATTGACAAACATCAGCTAAAAGGGGTCTATAAAATTGATTGTTCATGTGGAAAAAGCTACATTGGTGAAACAGGTCGCTCCCTTCAGACAAGGCTCAAGGAACATGGCGCTGATATTAGAAATGAAAGGTCTCGTACTTCGGCCTTGGCAGAGCACTCCTCAAAAACAAAACACCATATCCGCTTGGAAAGCGCCTCAATTGTCGCAAGAGAGGAGCAGCATCATAGACGGAAGATCAGAGAAGCACTCGAAATTATCAAACATCCTCATAATCTGAACAGAGACAATGGCATGGAGATTAGCGGGAGCTGGCTTCCCTTGATCCGGAAAATCAGGATCGACAACACATCCCAGGTATAGCCTATCCTTTTCCTTTATCAGTTTATATATAGATAATAAGTATAAAAATAAAATAAATAAATAAAACAAATGAATATATATAATAAATAAATAAACAAATGAATATATATAATTAAATTAATTAATAATAAATAATAAGTAGATCTGGAATAAAATTATCATTATAATATTGATTTATTAATATTAACATTAGTTACATTTATTAATATTACTTAGTTTAATATATTAATTAATTTATATAGCATTAATCAATATATTATTTATTA